>PVLC010012876.1:0-21764 GCA_004027655.1 Graphiurus murinus
AATCCCAGCATTCGGGAGGCTGAGACCAGAGGATCCGGGTTCGCGGCCAGCCTCAGCTACCTAGTGAGGCACTCCGCAACTTAGTGAGACTCGGTTTCAAAATAAAGAATAAAAAATAGGGCTGGGGGTATAGCTCGGAGGTAGAATGCCCGTGAGTTCAATCCCCAGTACCGAAAAAAAAAAAAAAAAAAAAAAAAAAGGAAATATCTACTAATTTTCTCTAAGTAATCTTTCACATATTCCATTCTACACAGAATACCTGGAATCATTATTTTTTAGTCTCACTATTTTACATTCATGAAAAAATCAATAGGCTGCAAAAAACTCTGGGGATTTTTATATTAGGTTTCTAAGTACAGTGCCCTCACAGAATGCTAAAGTGCTGTGGGCCACCAGAGAAATAAGAAAAGAAAGAAAGAAAAAAGGAAGTACTGGGAAGGGCAAAAGCGTAATGACAACACTGGGGAAAGCCCAGATGGTAGGAAGGCTGCAGGCCAACTGGCCCTGACTGGAGATGTGTACAGCCCAGGGTGTCAAGTGCTAGCCTCCAAGAGCCTCCTCAGAGCCAGGCACATTGCACACCTGTAATTCCAGTACTTGGGAAGCTGAAACAGGAGGATCTCAGGTTCGAGGCCAGCTCCAGCTATTTAGAAAGACCCTCAGTAACCTAACCCAGTTTCAAAGTAAAAAATAAAACTGGCTGGGGGTAAGCTTGGAGGTAGAATGCACTGGGTTCAATCCCTAGTGCCGAGCAAGGAAGGAAGGAGGGAGGGAGAGAGGGAGGAAGGGATGGAGGGAGGGAGGGAGGGAGGGAGGAAGAGCCTCCTCAGTGTCATTTAAAGAGGCAGGTAGGCTAGGTGATGGTGCATGCCTGTAATCCTAGTACTTGGGAGGCTGAGATAGGAGAATCACAGGTTCAAAGCTGGCCTCAGCAATTTGGGCTCTCAGCATCTTAGTGAGACCCTGTTTCCAAATAAAAAATAAAATAAGGCTGGGGGTTTAACTCATAGGTAGAATGCCCCTGGTTTCAATCCCTAGTACCACCAAAAGGAAAAAAAGAATGTAGAGGCAGGTGGTGGGTAGGAAGTAATATCAGCATGTGGAATTCTAGCTGGTGGGGGCACATCACTTGATTGTTCTGTCTCCACTTTCTCTAAGCAAATTTGCTCCCTAAAATATGTCGTATTATTTCCAGAAAACTGGAAGTCAGATATGTTAGATGCAAAGTTTCAATTGATTCTTCTTAAGATGAAGCACTGATTTTACTCCTGCTGCAGTGCAGCCAGGACCATTTTGTGTTCACTGGCTGAAAGGTATTAGGGTCTTTCATAAAATCAGATTAGAGAGGGATAGTATATGATCACCAGCCCCCAGAGTATGCCTAGGTTGGCTGTGGAATTGCTGTTGGCAGAACCTGTGCTTCTGTGTAAGGTTAACTGTAGGGGTGCTGTACATCTCCACTGTACCTCTGCAACAGCCAGAGGGTCCTACATTTTTTATTGTCCCAAGAGAAAAAAAAATAGGATGGATGTTAATTAAGTTAACTGCTAATACATTTCAGAGTATAAATATAGTCTCTGAGGATTGTGCTGTAAAGCTATAAGGGAAAGGTTTTTGTTGTTGTTGTTTTTGTGGTACTGGGGACTGAATCCAGGGGCATTCTACCTCCAAGCTACACCCCCAGCCCTATTTTTTATTCTTTATTTTGAAACAGGGTCTCACTAAGTTGCTGAGTGCCTCGCTAGGTAGCTGAGGCTGGCCTCGAACCCGGATCCTCTGGTCTCAGCCTCCCAAATGCTGGGATTACAAGCGTGCACCACCACACCCGGCTCAGGGAAAGATATTTAAAAATTCAAATTTAAGTTATTTATTTATTTAGTTGGCACTGGGGATTGACCCAGGGGCATTCTACCTCTGAGCTACACCCACATCCCTTTTTATTTTCTATTTTGAAACAGGGTCTCATTAAGTTGCTGAGGGTGTTCCTAAGTGTCTTAGCCTTCTAAGCACTGGCATTACAGGTATATGCCACCACTCCCAGCTATTCCCTCTTATTTTTGCTCAAGTCTGTCATGAATACTTACCATCCTTCCTAAGACAGCAGCTCCTACTGCACTTCTGACCGGTGCTCTCAGAATAATACTTCAAGAACTGGGCTCCCAGCTTCTGAGACTCGTCCAGATCAATTAGAAGACCCGGGAAGCGGCGGATCCAGCAGTCTCTGTAAAAAATGGTGGGTGAGCAGAGGGAGTCCGATGTCCACCCCATGCTCAGGAGCAATATCACGTCTGCTGCTATTACTGCCACATGCATTTCTCCGGTGTGAAGAGAGACTTGGAGACAGTCTGATTTCTGGACAGAGGCCCAAGCTGATCATGAGACTTCGGAGATTTAGGATAGTCTAAATTTCCCGGGCTGTTGCTAAGAGTGAGCTTTCTGGGGACTTTTCTGGAGAGTCACCTTGTAGAAAAAGGAGGCCAGTCTTTGATGGTATGTTGATTTTTCTTTTGTTTCTTACCCCTCTGAGCCCCAGGTGAACACTGGACTTGCCGAGATCCTTTTGAACACTTTCCAAGCTATTTCAGCATTCTGTCCCTTGGTCTCTTGAAGACGTAGATTCTCTCCTCTGCTTTTCTTCTTTCTCTGAAAGTGAAGAGTCACAGACACCTTTTGCTAAGTAGACATAGAGACAAGTGGTAATCCTAGCTGAGTCTTTCTGAGGAAAACAATAAAGTAGTCACTTGACATCAGATAAAGGATGGATCTGTTTCACTAGAAACAAGACATTATTTTGTGAGGTCTTCTGTGTTTATTTCTTTTCTTTTTTGCAGTGCTACAGATTGAAGGGGCATTCTACCTCTGAGCTACAACCCCAGCCCTATTTTTTATTCTTTATTTTGAAACAGGGTCTTCCTAAGTTGCGGAAAGAGAGAGCCTCACTAAGTAGCTGAGGCTGGCCTTGAACCCAGATCCTCCTGTCCCAGCCTCCCATGCACTGGGATTAAAAGGTGCACCACCAGGCCTGACTTCTGTGTGGTTTTTAAGAAACTTGTGATAGTGGATTTTTTTTTTTTCAATCAGCTCTTTATTTCTTTGAATTTAAGTTCTGGTATTCAGGTTCACTAGAAAACCAGTTTGTGTACTGGTTTATTTAAATGTTTTACTTTTACCTAAAAAACAAAAACAACAACAACAACAAAAAAAAACACCACCTTGAAAGTAAGTAAAAATGGAAATGAAATAAAAATTAATTTTGCAGTAGTTGCAAAACATTGAACATAGATCCTGGTTACTTGTTGGGCCTAGTAGTTTTTGTAAAAGCCAGTCATAATATTCCTTCTTAGGTACAGTGATACACACCTATAATCCCAGTATTTGGGAGGCTGATTCAGGAGGATTGCAGGCTTGAGGCCAGTTTCAGAAATTTAGAGAGATCCTGAGGAGAAGAAGAAGAAGAAGGAGGAGGAGGAGGAGGAGGAGGAGGAGGAGGAGGAGGAGGAGGAAGAATGCCCCTGAGTTCAATCCTCAGTACCCACCCATATCTATCTATCTATCTATCTATCTATCTATCTATCTATCTATCTATCTATATTATTAAAGGAAGTGTAAAGATTCATCCATAAAAGTACCCATAATTACATCAAATATGACACCCATTAAAGTATATACTGTTCAAGTATAAGTACAATTTACAGTGGAAATTGTGAAGAGGTTCAGGGAAGGGATTACTTGTTTGTTTTATCAGTACTGGGGATTGAACCCAGAGGCATTCTACCTCTGAGCTACACACCCAGTCTTATTTTTTATTCCTTATTTTGAAACAGGGTCTCACTAAGTTGTGAAGAGCCTCACTAAGTAGCTGAGGCTGACCTCAAACCCAGATCCTCCGGTTTCAGCCTCCCAAGCACTGGGATTACAAGCATGCACCACCATGCCCAGCTCTGGATTACTTGTTTTTTGATGTTTGCATTTGCAGATTAATTATCAAAAGGGAGATTTGTTTATGAGCAGAAAGGCGCAGTATCTCTGATTGAAATAGAAGTAGTTGTTGTAGAAAGTGCATTAAAGAAATAGTTCTAAATTTCTAAGTATTAATAGGATTACTTTAACTGCCACATCAGAACACTTGAAATGGCTTCTTGCTTTCACAATGGTTGTGAGTTCTTTAACCCTTGATGACCAAGAAGACAAGTTAGTTTAAATCATGAAACTGTTGCGTTTTGCTTTCCATTTTTATGTAAATATTAGTGATAATGAACTTCTGGCATAAAATACTTTAGTGCTGCATTTAAAAAGAAAAAAGGTGACACATTTCATAATCTTTGATCTGTTTCTTCTGCACCTTTTTACACAATGTCTCATTTACCTCATTTGCATACTTGACCCCAAAATGTTAACAGTCTCTGGATTTTCATCTTTCCACCTGCTTTCTAATCATGGGCAGCCTACTTATCGCATATTTTTCAATTTTTAAAAACATAATAATGGAGATAATGAACAGGAAAATATTTAAGATCAAAAGGTTTTTAAAACCACTTCTCTTTCTTTGGAGCAGAACTATATCATGCATTAACTCTCAACTTTGCATAAGCCACATAAGATACATGAAAAATGACAATGAATTTCACTCTAATAACTTCTTTTTTTGGGGGGGGGATTGAACTCAGTGGCATTCTACCTCCGAGCTATTCCCCCAGCCCTATTTTTTCTTCTTTATTTTTGAAACCGAGTCTCACTAAGTTTCTGAGTGCCTCACTAGGTAGCTGAGGCTGGCCGCGAACCCGGATCCTCTGGTCTCAGCCTCCCAAATGCTGGGATTACAAGCGTGCACCACCACGCCCGGCTCTCTAATAACTTCTTATAGGAAGGAAGTTTCCGTTGCTTACCTGCAGACAGTGGCATTGCTCCAACTGCTCTGAAGGGAGGGGGGAGGTGGGTTTTCTGATGGCAAAGGTAGGACAGGTGAGTCGCAGGAAACTGCTCCCGGTTTTTCATGAGATTCTATAGCAGTATCTATTAGGAAATGCCCTCAGGATATAAACTGGAAGGTCTGCTTCCTCATCTTGTGACATCCAAGTCTTTCAGTCACATTAAATGTGGTTTTTGTGTGACCTAGAATTCCCCAAAGTTCTCAAGTTCCCTGTAGGAATAATGGAATAATCCACAATTGTTTAACCCTTTTGCTGTCAAATGATATAGTCAAATGAAGATCAAAGTTACCTATTATAAAAGATCTACAAGTTCCAATGCAAAAATATGCTTCAATGTGTGTGTGTGTGTGTGTGTGTGTGTTTACTGGGAATTAAACATTAAACCCAGGGCATTCTACCTCTGAGGTTACACCCCTAGCCTTATTTATTTATTTTAATTTTTTTTGTGTGTGTGGTACTGGAGATTGAACTCAGGGGTGTTCTACCTCCAAGACACACCCTCAGCCCTATTTTATTTTTATTTTAAAGCAGGATCTTGCTAGGTTGATGAGAGTCTCACTACTTGCTGAGGCTGTCCTTGAACCTGCAATCTTCCTGCCTCAGCCTCCCAAGTACTGGGATTACAGGTGTGTGCCACCATGCATGGTTTTTTATTTTTATTTTGAAACAGGGTATTGCTAAACTGGCTTCAAACCTGAGAACCTTCTGTCTCAGCTTCCCCAGTACTGAGATTATAAGCCCGGCATGCTTTAAATTTTTAAAAATATTTTTTTGTGTGATGATAGCATAACCATTAAATCTGGAATGAATTATGTTTGGGGGCCAAGTATTTTGAAAAGTAGAAACTGGACCACAGAGGCTGGGAAAGGGTCCACAATCATCTCAAAATGTGTTTATGTGAGATGAAATTGCAGTAGCCAGGAAGCAATTGCAACTTTGAATCAAATTGGCACAGAGCCTTCCTTACAAACCTTATCAATTATCCAGAATGACTACACTAGTATGATGTAGAAATACATTATGATTATTTCCAATAGATCACTCTCAAGAGGGGGTAAGAAATGAGGTTCTTTAATCCTAATAAGTGTTTATTTCTCCCCAAGACCTTATTCAGTAGGTCTGGTGTGGGGACCAGGATGTTTATTTTTACAAGTGTCAATCTCCTAAGATGTTTGAAAAACACTGATCTCGATGACTGAAATGTAAGTTGTGCCTATAGGAGCATTCTAAATTTGAATTAAATAGAACCACTTAAGTATATGTACTACCTTTATCTCATTTAAATCACCCCATATGCTTTTTTTCTACCTCTGAGCTATACCCCCAGCCCTATTTTTATTCTTTATTTTCAAACAGGGTTTCACTAAGTTGTCAGAGCCTTGCTAAGTGCTTGGATGGCTGCAAACCTGAGATCCTTCTGTCTCAGCCTCCCAATTGGGATTACAAGCATATGCCACCACGCCTGGCTACCCTGGATGCTCTGAGGAAAAGAAGGCCCTCCCATTTTGCATGATTTGGAACATTGGCGGGACTAAAAATACAGAGATGAGTCAGGTGTGGTGGCGCACCCTTGTAATCCTAGCATTTGGGAGGCTGAGACCAGAGGATCCGGGTTCTCGGCCAGCCTCAGCTACCTAGTGAGGCACTCTGCAACTTAGTGAGACCTGGTTCCAAAATAAAGAATAAAAAATAGGGCTGGGGGTATGCTCAGAGGTAGAATGCCCCTGAGTTCAATCCACAGTACCACACACACACACACAAAAAAAAAGCATGAAGAGAGAGCCTACAGAATGGGAGGAAATCTTTGCCAACTACTCATCTGCTAGAGGACTAATATCTAGAATATACAAAGAACTCAGAAAACTTAACACTAAACAAACAAATAACCCAATAGAAAAAATGGACAATTGAACTGAATAGACACTTCTCAAAGAGGAAATACAATTGGCCAATAAATATATGAAAAAATGTTCAACATCATTAGCCACCAGGGAAATGCAAATCAAAACTACACTGAGAAGCCAGGTGTGGTGGTGCACGCTTGTAATCCCAGTACTTGGGAGGCTAAGACAGAAGGATTGCAGGTTTGAGGACAGCTTCATCAAATAGTAGACTCTTATTAACCTAGCAAGTCCCTGTTTCAAAATAAAAATAAAATAGGGTTGGGGTGTAGCTTGGGTTCAATCCCCAGTACTACAAAACAAAACAAAATGAAAAAAACAAAAACTACACTGAGATTCCATCTAACCCCAGTTAGAATGGCAATCATCAAAAATACAAACAATAATAAATGCTGGTGAAGATGTGCGGAAATAGGAACTCTTAAACACTGATGATGGAATTGCAAATTAGTATAGCTGCTACAGAGATCAGTGT
The DNA here is from genome assembly GCA_004027655.1 of Graphiurus murinus. NCBI lineage: Eukaryota > Metazoa > Chordata > Mammalia > Rodentia > Gliridae > Graphiurus > Graphiurus murinus. The sequence goes on from PVLC010012876.1 coordinate 7,308, forward strand.
GGAGATTTCTGAAAAGATTAGGAATGGAACCATCATATGACCCAGCTATATCACTCCTTGGTATCTTTCCAAAAGAATTAAAGTGTGAATACTACAGTAATACACGCATATCATGTTTCTAGCAGCACAATTCACAATAGCCAGGTTATGGGACCAATATAGGTATCTGACAACAGATGAATGAATAATGAAAATGTGGTATATATACACAATGGACTTTTACTCAGTGATAACAAAATTATTTGCAGGAAAATGGATAGAACTAGAGAATATTATGCTAAATGAGATCATCCAGTTTCAGAAAGTCAGAGTTGAAAGTTTTCCCTCATATGTGGAAGCTGGAAAGGAAATAGGAAGCAAAAAGGACTTCAGATAATTAAGGAGAGAGACCAGCACAAGAGTGGAAGGGGATTGGGGGAGGGGGAAAAGAAAGAACAGGTGAAAGAAACAGTTCAAATTATGCTATCCTCCTAATGGAGGTGTTCACCAGGTTCACTAATATGTGTGGGGAGGGCCAGACCTGAAGGGAAGCACATCAAGACCTGAGGCATGTCTGTTTATACAACTTGGAGTCTCATTATGCTGTATAATTACAGTGCACCAATAAAAGTGTAAAAAAGGTAAATATTTCACCCTCAAAGTTGCAAATTGTATTATTTAACATTTTTATTTCATTAGTAGATAATATTAATAGAAATTGTTTTTAAAACTGGGGTCTGAGAAATGTAACTATGCCATTAATTTTTCTTTAAATTTTTTGCTTTTATTTAATTGGTGTATATTCACTTTAAGAATCTAAACCATATAGGAAAGAATGAAAAGAAATAAAACCTTTCAAGATCTTATGATCTTAACATATTAATAAACATCTTTCTGGATAGCTCTATTAAAGTTGTGCATGTGTATGTGTGTCATTTTATACAAATGGGATCATATTGTTCCAGAATCCTTTCAAAAAGTCTAATGTAAAATTATATTTTTCAGTGGCTTTAAAGAAAGATATAAGCTAGGCACAGTGGCACATGCCTTTAATCTCAACCACTTAGGAAGCTGAGGCAGGAGGCAGGTAAGTTCAAAGACAAAGAGCCTGGGCAACTTGGCAAGACCATGTCTTAAAACACTTGCCAAACATGTGTGAGGTCCTGGTCCCAATCCCCAGTACTGCCAGGAAAAAAAAAAAAAAAAAAAAATATATATATATATATATACATATACATATATATGTATATATATAAAGTTATAATAGCTCTATTATGGTTTGTTTTGTTTTGTTTTGGTGGTAGTAGTACTAGAATTGAACCCAGGGGCATTCTACCTCTGAGCTGTACCCTGTCCATATTTTATTTTGAAACAGTGTCTCACTAGGTTGCTGAGGGCCTCACTAAATTGCTGAGGCTGGCCTCAAACCTGTAATCCTCCTCTCAGACTCCCAAGTACTAGGATTACAGGCGTGTGCCACCATTCCTGGTTATGGTGTTTTATTCTTTATCCATACCAAAACTTTTCCTGCTCCATAGCTTTCTCCGCTGTAAAATATTTGAAAAATAGTGTTGCAAATTACATAAAGCACAACGTATAATAAATACTGAGTAAATATTAGTTACTCTTATTATTATACATTATGCTGTTTTCAGTTTTTATTATTAAAAGCAATACTGTGATAAACATCTTGTACTAAGATTTTTCTTAACTTGTTAAGTTAAAGGTATATTCTCTATAAATTCTTAGAGAAATTACCTTAAGTAAATTATTACTTTAGTCATTTGTAAAACATAGTGGTGACCAGGCTTGGTGGCACACACGCATAATCCCTCAGGAGGCTGAGGTAGGAGGATCACAAGTTTGAGGTCAGCCTGGGCAACTTAGTGAGACCTTGTCTCAAAGTAAAATTAAAAGAGGCTGGGGATGTAGTTCAATGGTAGAGTGCTTGCTTAGGATAGATGAGGCTTGGAGTTCAATCCCCAGTACTGCAAAAATAACATAGCGATGTAAAGTGCTTGAAGTGAGGCCTAGTTCCACAAAGGCCAGTCTTTATTACTCAGTGATCAGCCAATAACAGATCCATATAATTATACTTCCAGTTATAAAAAGTAATATTTTCATGAAACCTAGGAATAATATTTTAGGTCTTATTTATTTATTTATTTATTTAGTGGCACTGAGGATTGAACCCAGATGCTTTCTACCTCTGAGCTACACTCCCAGCCCTAGTTTTTATTCTTTATTTTGAAACAGGGTCTCACTAAGTTGCGGAGGGCCTCATGAAGTAGCTGAGGCTGGCCTCGAACCCTGATCCTCCTGTCTCAGCCTCCCAAATGCTGGGATTACAAGTATGCGCCACCACACCCGGCTAGGTCTTTTATAATGAAAGGAATTTGCATTGCTTTGACTTTGCATTTCTAGCCTAACACAAAACTTACTGTGTGATTTATTAAAAGGACTGAATCTCTTACGATGTTTCAGGTAGTATACGATGCTGTTGTCAGGTCGGGGCCCAGAAAGCTTGCAGGATCAGGTTGGTGTCCAGTAATGTCAGACCAGCCCCAGATTCCCCGTCCAAGCCGATTGTGCCCTGATAATATTACAGTGCTTCAAATGCCTTCCTAACACACATTCATTGAGTGTGATTTTTCAGTCTATTTTAAAAAGGCAAGAAAATACCAGTCTGAGGCATATCTATGATGGCTGGAAACAAAAGCATCTATTGGTGAAAGATTCTAAAGAGTCAGAGGAGAGACTAAGAGCCTGTTCTTTGTAGCTGACCCACTGAATCCTGCATTGTCATTGATGGAGGCACAAAGGAATCCCAAATCCAAGTCTCTTTGATACAAGGACTCCTAGCAAAAGTTCCTGTGTCTAATGCTTACCTTTTGGGGGAGGTAGGGATTGAACCCAGGGGCATTCTACCTCTGAGCTGTACTTTCTATATTTTACTTTGCGACAGTCCTGCTAAGTTGCTGAGGGCCTTGCTAAATTGCTGGGGCTGGCCTCAAACCTGTGCTCCTCTTGTCTCAGCCTCTCAAGTACTGGGATTACAGGTGTGCATCACCATTAACAAAACAAAACCCCCGAGAATGCCTCACTGCCCCTCATTGAGTGAAGTGGAGAGGCCAGTGTGGACGTGGAGTTCTATCAGTGATGATCTAAAGGGCAAGTGAAACAAGGTGAAGTGCTGGAAGGTTTTCATAGAACCCAGAAAGTAACTGAATAAAACAAATCATAAAGCTGGGCGTGGTGGCGCACGCTTGTAATCCCAGCATTCGGGAGGCTGAGACCGGAGGATCCGGGTTCGCGGCCAGCCTCAGCTACCTAGTGAGGCACTCCGCAACTTAGTGAGACTTGGTTTCAAAATAAAGAATAAAAAATAGGGCTGGGGGTGTAGCTTGGAGGTAGAATGCCCCTGAGTTCAATCCCCAGTACTGCAAAAAAAAAACAAAAACAAAAACAAAAACAAATCATAGGTCCATTTTTGTTTCCTTCATTTTCCCCAGGGAGGCCAGTATCTACTGGAAATTTTCCCTGTCTTTTAAATTTTAGTTCCTTATTCACGGTGCAGAAGATAATGGATAACACATCATTATGAGGTAGCTAAATTACATAAAGAGAAGCACAGATGTAACCATAAATGGTGTGTTGAAAGGATTTCATGTTTTACCAGAATGACTTTTTCTCCTTTCTTTTCTTTCCTTCTCTTTCTTTCTTTCTTTCTTTTTCTTTCTGTGTGTGTATATGGTACTGGGTATTGAACCCAGAGGCATTCTACCTCCAAACTACACCCCAAGACTTTTTATTTCTTATTAGAAAACAGGATCTTGCTAGGTTGCTGAGAACCTCACTAAATTGCTGAGGTTGGCTTCGAACTTGATCCTCCTGTCTCAGTCTCCCAAGTACGGGGATTATAAGGGTATATCACCATGCCTGGCTTTTCTTTCTTTCCTTTTTGTTGGTACTGGGGATTGAACTAAGGGGAATTCTACCTCTGGGCTCCACCCCTAGCTCTATTTTATTCACTTTTAATTTTTTTTTTTTCGGTACTGGGGATTGAACTCAGGGGCAATTTACCTCTGAGCTATACCCCCAGCCCTATTTTTTATTCTTTATTTTGAAACCGGGTCTCACTAAGTTGTGGAGGGCCTCACTAAGTAGGTGAGGCTGGCTGCGAACCCGGATCCTCCGGTCTCAGCCTCCCAAATGCTGGGATTACAAGCGTGCGCCACCACGCCCGGCTCACTTTTAAATTTTGAAACAGGGTTTCCCTAAACCGTGGAGGGCCACCACTAAATTGCTGAGGCTGGTCTCGAACCTGCAATCTTCCTGTCTCAGCTTCTCAAGTACTGAGATTACAAGTGTGTGCCACCATGCCCTGCTCTTCTGTTTTTCAAGCCTACCCCCTTGCTAACATAAAATGTTAGTAAGATGTATTTTTATTTTGAAGTAGGGGAAATTTATTTATGAAGAAGATATTATATAATAACTTGTCATTCAAGAAAAAAAACTGAAGTTTGTAATTTAAAAAAGAAAATTGGGAGCCGGGCGTGGTGGTGCGCGCTTGTAATCCCAGCATTTGGGAGGCTGAGACTGGAGGATCCGGGTTCGCGGCCAGCCTCAGCTACCTAGTGAGGCACTCCGCAACTTAGTGAGACCCTGTTTCAAAATAAAGAATAAAAATAGGGCTGGGGGTGTAGCTCGGAGGTAGAATGCCCCTGAGTTCAATCCCCAGTACCGCAAATAAAATAAAAAATAAAAAAAATAAAATTGGGTGGGCATGGTGGTGTACCCTTATAATCCCAGTACTTGGGAGGATGAGACAGGAGGATCACAGGTTCGAGGCCAGCCTCAGCCTCAGCAATTTATCGAGACTCTGTCTCAAAAAAAAAAAAAAAAAAAAAAAAAAGGCCTGGTTGTAGCTTGGAGGTAGAATGTTCCTGTGTTCAATGCCCAATACCAAAAAACCAAACTTGGTCCAGGCATGGTGGCACATGCCTATAGTCCCAGTGACTTAGGAGGCAGAAGCAGGAAGATTGCAAGTTTGGGCAATTTAGGAGAATAAAAATGGACAAAGGACTAGGGTATACCTCAGTGGTGGAGTGTGTACAATACTGGGGATTGAACCAAGGGGCATTCTTCCTCCAAGCTACACTCCAGGACCCCCACTCTTTTTTTGAAAGGTCTTGCTTTGTTGCTGAGGCTGGCTGGGAACCTGCAACCCACCTGTCTCAGTACTGGGATTACAGGGGTGTGCCACCATGCCTGGCTTTGGGCCTGGTCTAATTGGGGCCTAGTGCAGAACTTAGTCCAAAATAATGGCTTCTTGAAATTTATATTTAAAAATAGCCAAAGGTAATCTAACAATATTTTTCTCTACCCTTTTCTAGGATAAATTCATGTCTCGTGAGCAACAAAGGTCATCTGTATTATTTGGAGCAGGTCTGGGTGTGTGTGTGTGTGTGTGTGTGTGTTGCTGGGGATTGAACTCAGGAACATTCTATCTCTGAGCTACACCCTTAACCCTATTTTATTTTTTATTTGAAAACAGAGTCTTGCTAAGTTGCTGAGGCTGGCTTTGGACCTGTAATCCTCCTTTCTCAGCCTCCCAAGTACTGGGATTACCTGCGTGAGCCATTACACTGGGCTTGGCGCGGGCCTTCTTATTCTATTTGTTAGGTGACAGAAAAGGGGAAAGAATTGGTTTAATAGTCCCCAGGTGACAGGGCCATGGGTAGGCAGTAGGGTAATGAGAAAGACCACCTCTGTGGGCAAATGTGAGCCGTAGCGTTCAGACCTCTGCCCTAAGGCAACGCACCGCACCATAATTTAGGCTAGCTCAACCAAACTGAAGAAGGAAGAGCAACGCTGTTAAGCCTTACAAATAGAAGGCATGTGATCTGGAGTTGTGCTTCCATCCTTTTAATAACACGGACAGGTCAGGGAGCCCCAGCAGCAACGCAGGGTCTCAAACCCTTTCATCCCGTGCGCTGCGCACCTCTGGCGCTGCGCGCCGCAGCACCTGGACATCTGCCTGGACTCTCTGAGGATGCCTCCTACACCACACCTGGGTACCACCGTTCAGAGCCGGCCTCTGGGCCTCGGCCCTCCCAGACACCCTGCCGAGCTGCGCCAACTGGGCGCCCTCAGTTGTGATGTCTTTTTGACGTCCTGGACCAGATTCCGTGAGTCCCTGTCCTGCCACACTCGTTCCACAGCTCTTTCGCGTGGAAGACGAGCAGGCTGGCTGGCTTCGGGCTGCGGTACTCGAGCATCTCCGCAGCCCGGGCTCGCGGGGGGCGCGGGGGCGCGAGTCCTGCAGCCAGCCCGCCAGCGCTAGGGCCGGGGCCGGGGCGGGCCGGGGTCCGCGGCGGAAGTGCGGAGCGCGGCGTGGGAGGAGGCTGCGGCGGGGGCTGGGATTCGCCCGGGAGCACGGAGCGCCGCCGCCCGGGAGCACGGAGCGCGGCCTTTTTTGGTGCGGAGGGCGAGCGGGAGGCCGGGCGGCGGCGGGGAGCCGGCTGGGCCCCGGGAGGAGGGGCTGCGGCGCGGCCGGCCTGCGCCTCCCGTCCTGCCCCGGCCCGGCCGCCATCCTCGGCGCGCCCCACCCGGAAGCCGCGAGCGGCGCCGAGCTGGCGGGCAGCGCCCCGGGCCCCGGGCCCCCGGCCATGTCGGCCGAGGAGATGGTGCAGATCCGCCTGGAGGACCGCTGCTACCCGGTGAGCAAGAGGAAGCTCATCGAGCAGAGCGACTACTTCCGCGCGCTCTACCGCTCCGGCATGCGCGAGGCCCTGGGCGCCGAGGCCGGCGGCCCCGAGGTGCAGCAGCTGCGCGGCCTCAGCGCGCCCGGCCTGCGGCTGGTGCTGGACTTCATCAACGCCGGCGGCGCCCGCGAGGGCTGGCTGCTGGGCCCGCGCGGGGAGAAGGGCGCCGCGCTGGACGAGGACGAGGACATGGACGAGGTGAGCCTGCTGTCCGAGCTGGTGGAGGCGGCCTCCTTCCTGCAGGTCACATCCCTGCTGCAGCTGCTGCTGTCCCAGGTGCGGCTCAGCAACTGCCTGGAGCTCTACCGCCTGGCGCAGGTGTACGGGCTCCCCGACCTGCAGGACGCCTGCCTGCGCTTCATGGTGGTCCACTTCCACGAGGTGTTGTGCAAGCCCCAGTTCCACCTCCTGGGCTCACCTCCCCAGGCCCCGGGGGACATCAGCCTGAAGCAGAGGCTCAGGGAGGCCCGGATGACGGGGACGCCTGTCCTGGTGGCCCTGGGGGACTTCCTGGGCGGACCCCTGGCCCCGCATCCCTACCAGGGGGAGCCCCCGTCCATGCTCAGGTACGAGGAGATGACGGAACGTTGGTTCCCGCTGGCTAACAACCTCCCTCCCGACCTGGTGAACGTCAGGGGGTATGGGTCCGCCATCCTGGACAACTACCTCTTCATAGTGGGCGGGTACCGGATCACCAGCCAGGAGATCTCCGCCGCGCATTCCTACAACCCCAGCACCAACGAGTGGCTCCAGGTGGCCTCCATGAACCAGAAGAGGTAAGACCCCAGAGAGGCCCCCTCTTTCTCCTCCGTTCACTTGTTCAGTTTACTGGGCAGCCACAGGGGGGTGTGTTGAGTGGGAATGACATCTTCAGGAGCATTGGTGGCCTGGCGCTGGCAGAATTCCTAATGCACAGAACTTTGCCAGGAAGAAGAGGCCTCAGTGAGGTCACCAGCTGCGTGGTTGGTTCTCTTGCAGGTGTGTGCCTTTAGGGAAAACTGCTTTCTTTCCCTCGATCCTGCTGGAAAGAAGATGTTGTGGTTTCCAGGAGGGATGCTTTTAAAACAAAACTGATCTTTCATTTTTTTTAAATTTTTATTTTGATCTTTTAGGATCTGGTTATGATGACACACTTGAAAGTAGGACAGTAAACTGTAACACTGACTTTGTTTTGTTTGTTTGTTTGTTTTGGGTACTGGGGATTGAACTCAGAGGCATTCTGCCTTCAAGATATACATACCCCTAGCCCTTTTTTTTTTTTTTTTTTCAGTACTGGGGATTGAACCCAGGGGCATTCTACCTCAGAGCTACACCCCCAGTCCTATTTTTTATTCTTTATTTTGAAACAGGGTCTCACTGAGTTGCAGAGGGCCTCACTAAATAGCTGAGGCTGGCCATGTACCTGGATCCTCCTGTCTCAGCCTCCCAAATACTGGGATTACAAGCCTGTGCCACCACGCCTGGCTACCCCCAGCTTTTAAATTTGGAAACAGGGTCTCACTAAATTGCTGAACCTGGCTTGGAACCTGTGATCCTCCTGTCTCAGCCTCCCAAGTACTGGGATTATAGGTGTACATGACTAAACTTGGCTGGAGGTTTTTCTTGTCAGTGACTTTGAAGCCTTCCATACTGGGACCCAGTCTATGATAGGAGATAATTGTAGGAAAGTTACTAATATTTGTTATATAGGATTGTCATTCTTATTCTTCTCCCTCCCTCTCTCCCCCCACTCCTCCTCTTCCTCCTTCTCTTTTGCTTTTCACTTCCTTCCCAGACAGCCATCCATGGACCCAAAACTCAAGTATGACAACTATAGAACAGGAGCGGTTCCAGGACTCCCTATGATACCAAAATGTATAAAATGGCCATAGTAGTATCATATAACCTATGCATGTTCTTCTGTATACTTTAAATCACCTCTAGATCACTTATAATATCTAATACAGTGTCAATGCTATATAAATAGTTGCTACACTGTATTTCTTAAGGAATGACAGAATGTTTCTACATGTTCAGTACAGACTCAGTCTCCCTTCCCCTGGATATTTCCATCCATGGTTGGTTGAGTCTGTGGATACAGAACCTGCTGCTATTGGGGAGGGGCCAAATGTATTTCCACCTATCCCTACCATCTCCCTTGCCATCCTGCACATCCCATTCACCTTAAATGCGGGTGACTTGAAGAAAGGACTAGAAATGGAGGGACTTGGGAGGGAAAGGAGCCAGGGAAGAAATATCAAAAGGAGAGCAAAGAGCAAGTGAAAAAAGAAGTGGTCGGGAAAAGATGGTAGAGCCCAAGGTGCCTCAGAAGCCACATTCAGAAATTGGGAGAAGAATCCATGTAGCCCAGGAAAGGATATGCCCTGGCGTCCAGTCCACTTGTTGACATCTTGGGCCCTGCCATGGTCGTTCCCTAAAATGTAGAGCAAGGAGTTGGGGGACTCATAACCAGGCAAGGAAGTCTTCACAGTAATGGGGCATTGGCTGTTCATATTTGCTCCACTTAGGGTTCCCTAGCCCAGAGATTATTGAACAAACACTGACTCTATTTTTGCCATAATATAAAATTCATTTTGGAAACTCCTTTTTTTTTTTCTTGTGATAAACATATTACATAGTTATAGAAAACTGGAAGAATGAGGAATGAAGAAGCAGAGGGGCTGTCACTGTGACATCCTGCTCCTAGAGGCAGTAGCTACAGGCTGCCACATTTTCATCCAGCCCCTCTTCAATGCATTGTTTACATCATTAAGGTGATCCTATGTTTAAATTGGATATTAGAGTTATTCTGTGTGTGTGTGTGTGTGTGTGTGTGTGTGTGTGTGTGTGTTACCTCCGAGCTCCCAGTCCTATTTTTTATTCTTTATTTTGAAACAGGGTCTCACTAAGTTGCGGAAGGCCTCACTGTATAGCTGAGGCTGGCCGCAAACCTGGATCCTCCTGTCTCAGCCTCCCAAGTACTGGAATTACAAGTGTGCCCACCACGCCCGGCTTATTGGGGTTATTCTTAAACAAAAATAACTTTTTTTGTATTGAAGATTGAAGCCAGGGGTATTCTACCTCTGAGCTACACTCCCAGCCCTTTTTATTTTATTTATTTATATTTTTATTATTTACTTACTTATTTTTTGTGGTACTAGGGATTGAACCTAGGGGTGGTGCTCTACCTTTGAGCTATACCCCTTGCCCTATTTTTTATTCTTTGTTCTCACTGTGATTTGTGAAGTCAGTTACTTATGCTGATTTTCCTGTTTCTAGATTGGCATATTGACCATTCCTGCATCAATAACATATTCTTATTTTTTATTTTATTTTGCTTTAAATTTTTTTTAAAGCACTGAGCCCTGTGCTTGAAACTGACCACCAGAGTGCCCAGCATCCTTGGGAGGGGTCCACCAGGCCCAGCTGTGCCGGGCTGTCTTACTGCCTGAACATGGATTAGACCTCACGCTTCACATGTAAAAGCTTGTGTGACCACAAAATTGCTTTCTCTTCTCGATTTAATGAGCAATAACTTGCAGGAACTGGCCGCTGTTGCCACAGCAGGTTCATTAGTGTTCTGCATTTCCAAAGGTGTCTCCAGTCTCTCCCACCACCCTGCACTTTTGCTCCAAAAAAGAGCTGGGCTGAGTCCTTTGGTGTGCGAATACAGCAAGGCCAAGAGAGAGACTTCACACACTACTATCTCCCAGCAGAGGTGAACCCCCAGCGTTCAGCCTCCGTGGTTCTTGAGCTGTCCCTTATCCTCCCAGCCAAAGTTTGAATGTTTTCAGAGCATTTCTAGAAACATGAATCTATGGAGAGGTTTTGTCCTTTACAGTTATTGTCGCAAGGGGCCTGGGAACAGTGCAAAGGAAAGACTGTGTTCATTCCCCTCCCCCCAATTTAATTGGCCAACAGTTTATGTTGCTTTTTGAGTTTCTAAGAGGTGATAGTAGGTTGAAACAGTGACTACTCTGTTTTCCCATCTCCTCCTCCTGGTACCCAGGGGAGATTACTACCTAGGGAATGGCAGGCGGCAGGCAGAGGAAGGCAGAAGATGGGCCAAAAGGGGCTGGATGGTCTACATACTTACAAACATCTTCTGAGGGATAGAGGAAAGATTGTAGCATTTCACTTGGATGTTTGTTCTAATGGTCACAAACTTCTCCATGGAACAAGTGGAAGACGGTTTACGTCTCCTGAGCTCTTCCTCTGGGTCAGGTGTCGAGTTCACTACTGAGTTGTCACTGCATATTTTATACTCAGCACCTCTATGACATAGATTGGTCTTCTTTTTTTCATTGTGGTATTCAGGATTGAACCCAGGGAGTTTCTACCACTGAGCTACCTCCCTAGCCCTTTTTATTTCTTAATTTGAAGCAGGGTCTCTAAGTTGCTGAGGACCTTGCTAAGTTGCTGAGGCTGTACTCGAAGCTGCAATCCTCCTGTCTTAGCCTTTCAAGAAGTAGGATTATAGTCGCATGCCAGTGCTGGGCCAGGATGATATTGGGGATTGAACCCAGACACATTCTACTGCTGAGCTATACCCACAGCCTTTTTTATTTTATTTTATTTTTTAGTTGAAGTAGAGTCTTGCTAGGTTTCTGAGAGTCTCATTTTGTTGCTGAGGCTAGTCTTGAACCTGAGATCCTCCTGTCTTAGCCTCAGCCTGGGATAATAGGTATCAGCCACCATGCTGAGCCAAGGTGATAATTTTTAAAAGTGATAGCTTGGATGTATACCTTTTCCACTGAGGAGGGGAAGAGTGGAAGGTATTTTTAGGAAGTTGGAGAGGAGGTGCTAAGTGGAGAGAATTTGTTGATGACAGAGCTTTTGGTACAGGGTTCCAGGATACATCAGGGCCTGCTACTGCTACAAGTGACAGATGAGAAACCAGCCCCCCAAAGTTAAGACACACAGGCTTAGGACACATGGAACAGCATTCCCCAAGAGCACCAACGAGGAGGACTTCTTTCCACAGATGGTATCTTTTTCAGCTCTTACTGTGTGCCAGATACTATGCCCTTCTTATCCCCACTTCACAGATGGGCAAACAGAGGCACAAGTAAACTGAGAATCAATGATTTGCCCAAGGTTACAAGGATGTTGAACAATGAAGCTGAGGTTTCTCCATGCAAGCCTGGAGTTAGATCCCTGACCAATATGCCTGTGTAGTAAATGGTCTGTTTTTAGGTGGCAATTTCATCTTAAAACAAAGCCAACATTAATAAAGTATTTCTCTTCTTTTCAAGTGAATTTGGGCATGTTGGGGTCTGGAGAAAAAGAATTATTTACTTTTTAACTGCCTGTTCATTCAGCTTCAAAAAGAAGCCCCTTACCTGTTTGCTTAGGACAAATGATTATTCTGGATGAATAGTAAAAACTGTTTTGATCTTACAAGATTTACTATCTGTGTACCTTTGAGGAGCAAAAACAAATTGAGGGCTGGTAAAATTTAGTGCCTATTTGCAAGCTTTATTTCCTCCGGTTCCCCAAATTTGCACACACAGAGAGGGCATCGTGGTCAGATTTTAAGGACCATTGGCAGCTGGGAAGGTAAGCAGCATGAATCAGGGACCCCCCAGTAACTGCCACCCTGGTGAGGTCGGTTGGCATGAAACATTGAATGGCTGGCTGGATTTAATGGCCAGGAGAAGGCTCTTCATGAAGAGTACTCTGTTCACGCTCTGATTTGAAAAATAAAGCTAAATGAAAACATTTAAATATGAGCATCACAGGCACCTTTAGAAAAATCTCAACTGTTCAGTAGTGGTTGTTACTAATGTATTTTCTATCTCATAAAGCATCAGTGTTTTCTTGAATACCTATAGGAGACTAAGCAGAGGCCACTTCTTCAGGGCTGCTTCTTAATCTACCCTCTGATGTAATTTTGTTTTGTTGTATTTCGTAGCCTCTACCCTCATTCTTTCCTAAGATGTTGTTGTCGAAGAAATCCCTGTGTTAGAGTTAGATACAGCCTTGAAATTCACTTGGTCTAGCATGTTTGTTTCAAACAGAACAAAGTTGTAAAGTTATAATGTAATATCTTATCTCTGTGAAGTGCTTTCTTTTTATTATTGTTGTAATTATTATTATTATTATTATTATTATTATTATTATTGTTGTTGTTGTTGTTTGTAGTACTGGAGATTGCATTCTACCTCTGAGCTAGACCTCCAGCCCTATTTTATTTTTTATTTTGGAACAGTCTCAGCTGGCTATGGTAGCACATGCCTGTAATCCCAGTACTTGGGAGGCTGAGACAGGAGAATTACAGGTTTGAAGCCAGCCTTAGCAAAATAAAATGGGGCTGGGGTATAGCTCAGAGGTAGAATGCCCCTGGGTTCAATCCCCAGTACCACACACAGAAAAAGAAAAAAAGAAAGAAAGAAACTGGGTCTCACTAGATTTCTTAGGCTTAGGCTGTGCTCAAACCTGTGATCTTCCTGTCTCAGCCTCACAAATACTGAGATTACAGGTATGTGCCACCACATCTGGCTCTTTATCTTATTTTTATTTATATAAAATATACTTTTATTAGTGCATTGTAATTAAACATCATAATGAGGTTCAGACTGATAGGAGCATACCTGCATACAGCACTTGGTGTGTTTCCCTCTGAATCCCACCCGCTCCCTCTTCCTTCCTGTCCATACTATTGAGACTGGTGTCAATAATATAGCTACACAGCATTACTTGAACTGTTTCCTTCATCAAGTCCCTCTTTTCTTCTCCCACCTCCCTCCCTAAATTCCCTTTCACTCTTCTACTGATCTCTCTTGTCATTTATCTGAAGTCCCTTTTGTTTCCCAATTTTTCTCTGGCTTCTACATATGAGAGAAAATATATGACCCCTCACTTTCTGAGACTGGTTAATCTCACCGTAATATTTTCTAGTTCCTTCCATTTTCCTGCAAATGACAAAATTTGTTCTTCTTTATGACTGAGTAAAATTCCATTGTGTGTATATACCACAGTTTCATAATCCATCCATCTGTTGATGGACACCTAGACTGGTTCAATAATTTGGCTGTTGTGAAAATGTGCTGCTGTAGAATGGTTAGGTTTATCATTAAGTTTTGTTTGTTTGAGGCTATTGTGAATGGAATTGTTTTCTGGATATCCTTTTCAATGGGTTCATGATTGGTGTATAAAAAAAGTGAAAAATAAGCAGGGCATGGTGGTTCATGCTTGTAATTCCAGTATTTGGGAGGCTGAGACAGGAGGATCTGAGGTTTGCGGCAGGCCTCAGCAACTTAGCAAGACCCTGTTTCCAAATAAAAAATAAAATAAAATAAAAAAATAGGGCTGGGGATATAGCTCAGAAGTAGAATGTCCCTGGGTTCAATCTCTAGCATTAAAAGCAAAACAAAACACAAAAACTAATGATTTTTTAAAGTTGATTCTATATCTGGCTACCTTTCTGAATTTGTCAGCTCTAGAAGTCTTCTGAGTTTTTTGACTCTTCTAAATACAGGATCATGTTATCTGAAATCAGAGATTGTTCTTCTTTCTCTATTTGTATTCCTTTAATTTCCTTCTCTTGTCTTATTGCTCTGGCTAGAATTTCAAGTACTCTATTAAATAGGAGTGGTGATAGTGGGCATCCTTCTCTTTCCTGATTTTACAGAGAACTCTTTCAGTTTTTCCCTATTCGATATGAGAGTCACTTTGGATTTATCATATATGGCCTTTATGATATTGAAGTAGGTCCCTTATATCTCTGATT
>PVLC010012876.1:21864-43258 GCA_004027655.1 Graphiurus murinus
AGATGATTTCTCAAGGCCATTTGAGCCATTAGAAACTCAGCCAGTTTCTGTAGTGCCCGTTGTGCATGTATAACCTTGGAGGTGATAAAGTTTGTTACTCCTGAGAAAACTAGTGTAAAAGTTTGTAGTCTGTGTTGCCTGCTTTTCCCTGTAAGGGGGTAGCTAGATAAAGCATAAATAACTCCAAGAAAATAACAGAAGTTTCTTCAGAGCCTGATTGTCTCTACCTGGTCTTGGGGAATTTTTGAGATAATGACTGTTTCCCACGTATTCGGGGTCACATTTGTTTTTCTAAGCATATAAAAACCCTATCTTCGCCTAATAAAGTTGAACATTATTCCCCTCGCGAGGTTGTGTCTGTGTCTGTCTGTTTGTGCGTCTGTCTTTTGTGTTTAAGCTTCCAGTACGGACTGCAGGATAGGGAAACTAAGGCAGCAAGCGTGCTACAGATTTCCTCAGTGTTTTATTTTTTAGTCATAAATGGATGTTGGGTTTTGTCAAATGCTTTTTCTGCATCTATTGATGATGTGATTTTTAGCCTTAGTTCTACTTTTTTTTGTTTATTTGTTTTTGGCAGTACTGGGGATTGAACTCAGGGGCATTCTACCTTCGAGCTATACCCCCAGCCCTATTTTTTATTCTTTATTTTGAAACAGGGTCTCACTAAGTTGCAGAGTGCCTCACTAGGTAGCTGAGGCTGGCCGAGAACCCGGATCCTCCAGTCTCAGCCTCCCGAATGCTGGGATTACAAGCGTGCTCCACCACACTCGGCTTCCTTGGTTCTACTTATGTGATGAATTACATGAATTGTCTTGTGTCTGTTGAACTAGTCTTGCATCCCTAGAATGAAACCAACTCAGTAATAGTGTACAATTTGATTGATGTGGTTTTGAATGTGAATTGCTAGTATTTTACTAATAATTCTTGCATCTATGTTCATCAAAGATATTGGTCTGTAATTTTCTTTTCTTGAGATGTCTTTATTTGGTTTTGGTATTGAGATGCTACTGCCTTTGTAGAGTGAATTTGGAAGTCTTCCATCTCTTTCTATTTCATGGAATAATTTGAGGAATATTGGGCTTAGTTCTTCTTTAAAGGTCTTGTACAATTCAATTGGGAATCTGTCTAGTCCTGTACTTCTTTGTTGGAAGGCTCTATCACTGTTTCAATATCTTTACTTGCTATTGCTCTGTTTGGGTTTCCTGTATCCTCTTGGTTCAATTTAGGTAGGTTGTATGTGTTTAGAAATTTGTTAAATTTTCCAAATTTGTCAAGATTTTCCATTTAATTGGAATATAAGTTTTCAAAATAGTTTTTAATGATATCTAGGTTCCCATGCTGTTAGTAGTGATACGTCCTTTTGCATCTCTTATATTAGTAATTTGAGTCAGTTTGTTCTTTCTTTTGATTAAATTGGCTAAGGTTTTATCGATCTGATCTTTTCAAAAAGCAGCTTTTTGTTTTGATCTTTTGTATTTTTGTTGTTGTCTGTTTCATCGATTTCAGCTCTGATTTTAATTATTTCCTGCCTTCTACTGGCTTTGGGATTAGTCTTTTCCTGTTTATTTGAGGGCCTTGAGGTGTATCATTAGGTTGTTTATTTGGTGACTTTCTGTTTTTCTTATGTGGGCACTCAAATGCTATAAATTTTCCTCTTAAAACCGCTTTCAAAGTGTCCTGTAGATTTTGGTAGGTTGTGTTTCTATTTTTGATTCTAGGGTTTTTAACTTTCCCCAGTCATTTCTTCTATGATCCAGCCCTCATTCAGTCTCCATGTATTTATGTAATTCCTTTGGATCTTACTGTTGATACCTACTTTCAGTTCATTATGATCTGAAAAGGTGAGAGGAATTATATCAGTTTTTTAAAAATTTGCTAGCACTTGCTTTGTGTCCTAGAATACAATATTTTGGAGAAGCTTCCATGAGTAGCTGAGAAGAATGTGAATTCAGCTGTTGTTGGAGGAGATATCCTGTACATGTCTGTTAGGTCCATTTGCTTTATAGTGTTCTTTCAGCCTGTGCAAGTGCTCTCTGATAGGCTATTTGAGTTCATCATGGTGACCACCTTGTGATGGAAGTTGTCCCCAGTTTTAGAGATGAGGATGTGAAGTAGTTGGGCTGGACTCAGGTAGCTGGTTAGCAGCAGAGCTGGGACTTGAACCAGGGCCTCCTAATTTGTGCTCAGGTCTTTTCCTGTTGCATCATGCTGATGCTCAGACTTCTGTAACTTGTGCCTGTTGCACGTTTCAGAGCCCACTGACCTGGCGCTCCCAAATGTTGATTCTTCCAAAGGACCAGTGAATCCTTGTATGCTCTTTGGAACAAATTAACTTCATCTTGTCTTGTCTTCTCTTTTCCTTTCCTTTCTCTTCTTTGTCTCTTTCTTTCTCTCTCTTGTACTGGGGATTGAACCCAAGCACATTCTACTTCTAAACTACATCCCAGCCCTTTTATTTTTTTTATTTTGAAACAGGGTCTCATGAGGTTGCTGCGTGCCTTGCTAAGTTGCTTAGGCTGGCTGCAAATCTCTCATCCTCCTGTGTCAGCCTCCCAAGTACTGGGATTACAGATGTTTGCAGACACCTAGCTTATCTTACTTTTCAATTTATAAATCATGAGTCTTACCTAGTGTCTGACATTAATGAGTAGCATTTAACTATCTATGACTATGGGGCTTGAAACCAGTGTGTTTTTCATTTTCTTTCTTTCTTTCTTTTTTTTTTTTTTGTTCATGGTACTGGAGATTGAACCCAGGGTCAGTCTACCACTGAGCTACATCTCCAGCCCCTTTTAATTTTTGTTTTGAAACATGGTCTTGCTAAGTTGCTGAGGCTGGCCTTGAACTTGGGCTCCTCCTATCTCAGCCTTCCAAGTACTGGGATTACATACGTGGGTTACCACACCTGCTGAAGCCAGTGTATTTTTCTTCTGAAAAATTATGGGAAGGTGCAGTGGCACATATCTATAATCCCAATACTTGGGAGGCTGATCTAGGAGGATAGTAGACTCAAGGCCAGTGTGGTAATTTAGTGAGACCCTGTTTCAAAATAGAAAATAAAATAGGGCTTGTGGTATAGCTTAGAGGCAGAGCACCCCTGGGTTCCATTCCCAGTACCCCCCCCCAAAAAAATCGATATTATGATAGAGGCACATTTCTTGATATAAATATTTAACATTTATAGATACCCTAAACATGCTGTATCAGAATATTTTTAATTAGTTCAGTGCTTTTCCCCATTTATATGTTATGAAGCAGTATACAAATGCCCTCTGATAGAGGAGCGAGGGTCAGTGGGCCCCACAGTTGTTCTAGTGGTAAATGGGTGTCCCCGGCCACCCTCCACATCTGCCTCTCCCTAGGCAGCACTGGTATCTACCTGAGATGGAGCCTTCCTACGTGGTAGGAAGAATGTGATGACCATTCCAAGGCGAAAAAGACAGAGGGCTGGGGCAGATGCTTTTCTCCCTTGCCACTTGCCTCTGCCCTGGAAAGAAAATAGAGTCATCCTTCAGTGTCCATGGGGAATTGGTTCCAGGATCCCATCAGATACCAAAATCTAGGGACGTTCAACTCCTTAATGTAAAATGGCATAGTGTTTGCATTATAAACAATGTACATCCTCCCATATACTTTAAATCATCTGTGGGTGACTTATAATACCTAATGCAACATAAATGCTATGTGTGTAATTGTTATGCTGTATCCTTTAGGGAATACATTCTTCTATTGAAGAAGTCTGCATGTTTAGTACAAATGCATTTCCCCCCAACAATTAATTCCTTCCTTCCTCCCTCCCTCCCTCCCTCCCTCCCTTCCTTCCTTCTTTCCTTCCCTCCTTCCTTTTTTTCAGTACTGGGGATGAAACCCAGGGGTACTTTACCACTGAAGTACATCCCCTGCTATTTTTATTTTTTGGTGTCTACAGAGTGCCTTGGCTTCTGGCCTAAAGCTGAGTAAGATTGGTATTTGTTGTATTGAACTGCTTGTCTTCAGTTGCTGGTGCCAGGGCAGCCTGCCATTCCTGTGGAGTCCAGGGGACAAGAGTACAACTTGAGAAGTCATCTTTTGAGCTGGGCATGGTGGCACACACCTGTAATCCCAGTTCTTGGGAGGCTGAGACAGGAGGATTACAGGTTCACAGCCAGCCTCAGCAATGTAGCAAGACCCCATTTCAAAATAAAAAATAAAATAGGGCTGGAGGTGTAGCTCAGAGGTAGACTACCCCTGGGTTCAATACCCAGCACCAAAAACAAAACAAAACAAAACAAAACAAAAAAGATGTCATCTTTTCTTGAGTTTTCAGGCAGAATGGCCCCAAGGTGGAGAGCTAATTTCTTCCCCTGTCCCGCAGATTCCACACTCTGCTTTAACAGTCCATGCGTTCTTCCTACTTCTTCATGATCAGAAGAGCTGGCGTCATGGGCCCTTGCATCTCTCTTTCAGGTCTAACTTCAAGCTTGTGGCTGTTAATTCAAAACTCTATGCCATTGGCGGGCAGGCTGTTTCTAACGTGGAGTGTTACAATCCCGAGCAGGATGCCTGGAATTTTGTGGCACCCTTGCCAAATCCTCTGGCGGAGTTCTCTGCGTGTGAGTGTAAGGGGAAAATATACGTCATTGGAGGATATACTACCAGAGGTAAGTGAAGGGCCAAGTCTCTGCTCCACTGTGTATCAGCTTCAGTGGCCTGGGAAGGGTGGGAGGAGACTGGTGTACCTGAGTGGGATTTTATGTATTAAGTACTATATATTTGCACATCTGGAAGAGTCCTCTATAGTAGGGGTGGTTTGAACTCCAGAGGCCTCCGATAACCTTACATAAGCATGAAAATCCAGTGGGGGCTGGGCATGGTGATACACACCTGTAATCTCAGTTCTTGGCAGGCTTAGATAGGAAGATTGCAGGTTTGAAGCCAGCCTCAGCAACTTAATGAGACCTTGTTTCAGAATATAAATAAATAAATAAATAAATAAATAAATAAATAAATAAATAGGACTGAGGGTATAGTTCAGAGGTAGAATGTCCCTGGGTTCAATCCCTAGTACCAAGTAAAAAATTAAAAAAAAAAAAAAAAAGGATCCAGTGGAACGGGGGCAGCTATGAGGAAAATGCGTTTCGTTTCTGCTTTGTAAACCCAGCCTTGTAGTCAGCCACCTGTGATCTGGCTGGGTCTGGCGTGTTGAGGTTGCAACATCTGAGTGTCCTCCCAAGCTCACTCAGGCACCCATCCAGCCCCGTGGTGCTGGGACTGCCTCGTGGGCCTTTGCTTTCATCTTCTCCCTTCATGAGCACAAACATATCACATATGGATCTTGGAAACCCAGCTGTAGTGCGTTGTTCATGTGTCATAGGAGAGGCATAAATACAAGAGAATTCTTTTTTGACTGGCAAGAAGTGAATATGCACTTAAGTTGTACATGTGTGTTTTGTACTTGTGTGTATTGAGGGGGGTACTGGGAATTGAACCAAGGAGCATTCTATCTCTGAGCTATACCCCCAACCTTTTTTTTGTTTGTTTTTAATTATTTTTTGTGTGATACTGGGGACTGAACTCAGGGACATTATACCCCTGAGCTATACCCCCCAGCCCCGTTTTTTTTTTTTTTTTTTTTTTTTTTTTTTTTTTTTTTTTTTTTTTTTTTTTTTTTTTTTTTTTTTTTTTTTTTTTTTTTTTTTAATTTTTGGTACTGTGGATTGCACAGCTCTATTTTATTTTTTATTTTGAAACAGGGCCTCCCTAAGTTAACACACAGGACTGACCTTGAACCTGCAGTCTTCCTGTCTCAGCCTCCCAGGTACTGGGATTACAGGTATGCACCACAAAGCCTGGCTCCCCCAGCCCTATTTTATTTTTTATTTTGAAACAGGGTTTCCCTAAGTTGCTGAGGCTGGCTTCAAATTTGCAAGCCTCCTATCTCAGCCTCCCAAGTACTGGGATCACAGGCTGGCATGGTAGTGCCTGGCTGATTGCCTTTTCTCTCTGTGTGTGTGTGTGTGTGTGTGTGTGTGTGTGTGTGTGTGTGTGACAGCAGAATATTTTGATTGACACTTCCTAGATTGTCTTAGATTGACCTCTAAGCAGTTGAGTCTGTGGGGGGTATGGTGGGTGGTATATTAGTTTCCTGTGCCTGTCATAACAGATTAGCACAAACTTGATGGCCTAAAATGACAGAAATGTATTTTCTCATAGTTCTGCAGACCAGAAGGCAGAAATCAAGGTATCAGCAGGCACTGCTCCTTCAAATGCTCTAGGGTAGAAATCTTTCTTCCTTTTCCCACCTCTGGTGAGGTTGCGCAGGTTTCTTTTTCTGCCTTCACAGGGCCTCCTCTTCTCTGTGTGTGCCTTCTCTTGGACAATTGTCATTGGATTTAGGGCCCACCTGGATAATCTAGAATGATCTCATCTTAAGATTCTTAGTTATATCTGCAAAGACTCTCTCTTTTCCAAGTAAGGTCACATTCAGAGGTTCTGAGGGTTAGGAGGTGGACATACTTTTGGGGCGGCCACCATTCAAACCACTATAGGTGGGATGTGAATTCATGCTTTCAAGAATAGACAATGACAAAGAGATATGCATTGGAGGCAGTCAAGTTTTCTCTCTTTCTGTCGAGAGTGGAGCCCAGGGCCTCATATGAGCTAGGCACGTTCTCTCTCACTGAGCTGCACCTGCTGTCCTTTTCATTCTCAATGTCTTCTCTAGCGACCCTCCACTGAAGGTAATTGCCACTTTCTTCTTTGCAAAGAGTTGAGAACATAGGCGACTTGGCAGATATTCCTTTTACCCTCAACATTGGGGTTACAGAGATCAACTTTCTGTGCTTAGATAGCCATGACCTCCCCCACCCCAAACTCCTGTGTGTCTGTCTGTCTGTCTACCTGTCTGTCTCTTTTCTCCTGGGAAAGTAAGTAGCCACATTATTTACCCACGGAGATTTCCAAGAACTCTGATTCCTCCCTAGGTTGACATGGTGTATCCCTGGCCCCCTTGACTTCTCTTCCACCCAGGAGCTGCTGATCACACCAGGCACCACTGTCACCCAGAGAGGTCCCTGCTGGTAGATTTCCTAGTTGTTTCCATGCCCCTGGCTGGGAAAATGTTCTTCAGATTTGACCTGGGAAAGCCTTCTTGTGTGTTTTGTAGCTTTGCAAGCCACCAGCAGCGTGCCTTCTTCACTGGGGCCACCCACCGTGATTTCTGCCTGGATTCCCTATGCCAGAGACCATGACGGGGTTGTTAGTGATGTGGATGACAGTGTTTGTGGAAGGGTTGGAAACTCGTTTTCTGAGATGAGCGGGCAGCGCTGTTGCTGGTACTCTGAAGCTCTTCTCCTCCTCTGCGTGGGCTTTCCCCAGCCCTTCCTAATAGTTCCTTGTAGTCCAAACAGGTCATTCTAATTGTCATGGAAAAAAATAATAACTAGAACTTAAAGTTCGGTTCTTTTCCTACTGACTTGTTAAGTTAGGTGAGACTTATAAAATTCATGGCTTTTATAATAGCTATTTGGTTATTTTAATTCTTTGGCAAGCATTCAAGAAATGAGGAATTCAATAGACAGATACAGTAACCGTAAAGAAAAGAAGGGTAATCTGTGATACTTCAGAACCAACTTTGAATGTCAGATCTGAAAGATCATCCCACCAACTCAAACAACCTCATCATCATCTGGGCCCTTGTTGAATGAGGACACAGAACGTGTGTGTGTGTGTGTGTGTGTGTGTGTGTGTGTTGCTTAGAAATGAATCCAGGGGTGCTTTCCCACTGAGCTACACCCCTAGCTCTTTTTATTTTTTTATTTTGAAACCTAGTCTCACTAAGTTGCCAATGCTAGCCTTGAACTTGTGATCCTCCTGTCTTTGCCTCCCAATTACTGGCATTTACAGGCATGCTTCACAGCACCCTGCTAAATTTTCTTCTCTTCCTCCCTCCTTCCCTTCCCATTCTACCTCCAAGCTATACCCCCAAGCCTTTTTAAAAAATGTTTTTTACTTATTTTGAAACAGAGTCTCACTAAGTTCCTGAGGCTGTCCATGAACCTGCAGTCTCTCAGCCTCCTTAGTACTGAGATTATAGGCATGCACCACTGTACCCAGCTACCGACAGAGAACATTTGCAGAAGACCTGGAAAGACCTTTAGGCCTGGAACTGAAACACAAGTGGGGTTATCACTAGAACGAGTCCTCTATTCCTTCAGTGGGAAGCCGGGTTACTAAGGCAGAAGCACTTTCTGATAGATGAGTAACTCCCTGGCACCATCTCCTAGAATGAACTTTATCACAAGGGCTACAGTAAAAGGAAATACTCAGAGGTTTATTGATGTGGATGGAAACCAGAAGGACAATTTCCTAAAGCTGTAATAATTCTCAAATTTCTGTAGGCACGGGGACTTGGTCTGTAGGACCTGGTCTGTCTCCACGCCCTCCTAGGAGATGCTTTGGTTGGCACCAGCCATGGCTGTGGAGCTCTTTCAGCATGGCTAAATACGGGTGGATCCATCTTTCTCCAGAGGAAGGGCTGAAGCAGGAGGTAAAGCCTTCAGAAAATGAGCTGTCGGCTTCTGCAGCAATCAGAATGCTGTGTGCTATAGCGGTGTGCAGGGCCCCAGGCCCAGCTGTCCCCTCCGCTGACAATTTTTGTGGTTCGATTTACAAAGAACAGAAAGTTCATTCTTTCTCATAACTCAGAACACTTGTTTTTTTTTTCCTGCTGAGGCTAAAATATTTCACTTATTCTTTCCTAGAGAAGAAAAGAAAAAAAATTTTAAAAAGAAGCAAAATAGGCCTGGTGTGGTGGTACACATGCCAGTCATCCCAGCAAAGTGGTAGGCTGAGGCAGGAGGATTGAAAGTTCAAGGCCAACCTGGGTCATTTAGTGAGACCTAATTTCAAAAATAAAATTTAAAAAGGGCTGGGGATGTGGCTCAGAGGTAGAGTGCTTGCCTTGCATGCACGAGGCCCAGAGTTCAATTCCTAGTGCACCCCCCCCCCCCAAAAAAAGGCAAAAAGCTAGATATCTCAATTTTACAAGCATTTTTCAAAAAGAGAAGAGGCAGCATTTTTCCCTAAAGGAAATAGCTGCTAATTAAAGATAATGTCAGAGTAGACTTTCATCTAGGCTTAGTTTTCATCCACAGACCATCCACTAACCATCTCTTGGGCAGGGGAGCAGGCAGAGAGGGTGGGTTAGTTTTAATGAAACAGAATTGCCAGGTGAGTCTGTGCTTGTTGGTAGGCGGGAGGTGAGACTGTGTACCTGTCCTTGGAGATGCTGCTGGGCTACCACCCTGGTTCTTAGGATCACCTGTCATAACTGAATCCTTAGGGCTGGGGATGTGGCTCAGTAGTTGAATGTTTGCATAGTATTAGCAGGGTCCTGGGTTCGATTCCCCTGCAGGGAAAAGAGAAGAGATCTTCCTGGGGCTCAGCCTCTTTTCTCTATGACACAGTCAGTCATTCTGTACTGATCTGAGGCTTCCATTCTTTTTGTTTGGGTCAGGTGGTTCAAAGGGCACCAAGAAGGAGGGGACTGTGTTTAAATCAAAGCTGCTCATTTTGTTGGCTTTATGAATCCAAGACTCTCCCCAGGGGTGGGGAAATGCCTGAATGGAAGGTAGATGGGGTTGAATCCAAGTGTATCTCTCCCTGGACATTTGAAAGACAGTTTCTCTAACCTCTGCTTTTCTGAGCGTTTTGCCTCAGTGTAAGCAAATTGTGCCTGTAGAGGAAGACAGCCCAGGCAGTCCACAGTCTTGCTGGTGCCTGTATCACCGTTTGGCTTCCTTCTCTGTTTCAGACCGCAACATGAACATTTTGCAGTACTGCCCCTCTTCCGACATCTGGACGCTCTTTGAAACGTGTGACGTCCACATCCGCAAGCAGCAGATGGTGTCCGTGGAGGAGACCATCTACATCGTGGGGGGGTGTCTCCACGAACTGGGGCCCAACCGGAGGAGCAGCCAGAGTGAGGACATGCTCACCGTGCAGTCCTACAACACTGTCACCCGGCAGTGGCTCTACCTCAAGGAGAACACGTCCAAATCGGGCCTGAACTTGACTTGCGCGCTGCACAATGACGGCATCTACATCATGAGCCGAGACGTGACCCTGTCCACCAGCCTGGAGCATCGTGTCTTCCTCAAGTACAACATCTTTTCAGACAGCTGGGAAGCGTTTCGGCGTTTCCCAGCCTTCGGACATAACTTGCTGGTCTCTTCTCTCTATCTGCCCAATAAAGCAGAAACTTGACTAAGTTGACTTGGTATTTAAAAGAAACCTGGTTCAAGACCAAAAAAGGAAAAAGAAAAATTTGATATCCCATTTCAAGGGGGACTGATTTCTAAAGGGAAAACGTGGGTTATAAGAAGTCACAGATATACCAATAGCAGCTGTAAATAAGCTCACTTGAACTAATTACTTGAAAACTTGTGGAAAAAGAGACCAATGTTATTATTTTTAAATTATTGATTTTTAAATTATGGGAGCAGATCTATGAAAATGTTTTCATCCAAACATGATCCTCTTGGGCCAGTGACTGAGCATTAAGAAGTAGATCCATTGGGTCTGCTTGGTAAAGGGCCAAAGTCAGTAATAGACATGAGTGGGAAAGACAGTTTTTAAATCTGTTTTATTTAGGTCACTTGAAGTAGCATTTGTATCTTATGTGGGAGATTTTCTTTTTTGTTATCAATTTACTTGGCAAACATTTGTATTAAGTTGTGGTCCTCCCTTCTCTCCCCCAGCCATACCCACACATACCTCCAGTGTGTTTAAAAGAGGTCTGTGTTCACATCTTTTATTTGTATATGACTTTTCAGAAAACCTACAATGGTGGAACCTAGAGTGAACCTTTGCAAGTGTTCAGTCCACCCGAGACATGCGTGAAAACATTCCCTGCATTTTTTCTAGTCTTTTTCATAATTATGAGTGATGACTGAATAGACTGATACAGCCTCTGACTTCTTCATTCATATGTGGTAGATTGCAGATCTATGTGGCTCACATAAAGTGCACTGCAAAGAACGCTATATTGTTTGGAAGACAGGTTATGAACAGATATTTTAAAAACTGAGTCTTAAGCTGGGCATGGTGGTGCACACTTGTAATCCCAGTACTTGGGAGATTGAGACTGGAGGCTCGCAGGTTCACGGCCAGCCTCAGCTACTTAGTGAGACCCTCTGCAACTTAGCGAGACCTTATTTCAAAATAAAGAATAAAAATAGTGCTGGGGGTGTAGCTCAGAGGTAGAATGCCCCTGAGTTCAATCCCCAATATCACACACACACACACATACACACACATACATACACACACACACACACACACACACACACACACACAGTAGTTCAGAGCTTAGAATGCCCTGGGTTCAATCCCCAATAACACACACACACACACACACACACACACACACACACACAAATCGAGTCAAGTAGAAAGGGAAGAAAGTACCAAATGAGAAGAGATCGACTTTTTCATGTTTAAATCGAGATACTTTCTAATTTAATCTTAGGTTTGTAATTTTGTGTTTTGCTTTTGTGGGCTAAGGTGAGGATAGATGTAAAACATTTGTGCTGGAAAGAGAAGAATTCCTTACAGAAATGGAATGGCCCCTGGAGGTCTTTGTGAAATTAGGTAAGGTGCTTGACTTGCCTTGGTCAGGACTCAGCTCACTCAGCAATGGCTGTGAGCAGCTCAAGCAGTTTCCCTGTTGGTTAGCTATGAATAAACACTTCTGCCAATCCTAGATCAGCGTGCCTAGAAAACATACACCGGGGGCCACAGGTCTAGCTCAGTGTAGAGTGCGTGCCCAGCATCTGTGAAGTCCCGTGTTTAATCCCCAGACAAAACAACAACCACCCTATTCTCATACATATGGAAACTGTATTTGGGTTGAAGAATACTTTCTGAGATTATTTTGTAACGGAATCAGATGAACTGTGAGCCAGAGTCAATCTTTCCACAGTAACAGCAGGCAGAACTGTTTGGGGCACAGTGTGCTTGGCTTTAAGAAAGCCTCATAGAAGAATAAAACTGTCGCGGCAAGTTCACGTGGTCACAAACACGTGCCGAGTGCCTCGGGGTGCCATTCGCTGTGGATGTGGCACAGGGGAGCTCACCATGGTGGAGCCTTCCAGTTATTAAAGAACTCATTACAGGGTTTCCTTTGACCGTGGCCTCCAGTGTATTCTAAAGAAGGGTCTAGTTATAAAAATCCTATCTGCACAACTCTTCAGGAATACTTGTATTAGGTAAGAATGACAAAGCCTTTATTTTGTACATGGAGACAGATCTTTGTATCTTGTCATCAAATAATCCCATCAATAGTCTATTTATAACAACACTCTTTAAGGGTTTTAAGCCATATCCATTTATACTCAAATACTAAGCCTTTTTTTTTTTTTTTTAATAACTGTGTACTGAAATCTTCCCAGAAATGGCACTTAAGTAGTAGATATAACTTATGTTCATTGTAGAATTGAATTTCTAGTGGCCTGTAATTTTATTCCATATACTTTAAGACCTATTTTTGTTACTGCAGAGCTTAACTTTTTAAAGGTTTCATTTTTACATATTCAGACGACTCTAGCTGAACTCAGTTGAATTAGTGCTGGACCAGTGATTGGAGAGCAGCTTATAAATAACCACAGCATATAAAAGTGCATTCTTATTCCTGCCAGCAAACTCTTTCTCTTCCTGATTACATTCTCTGGGTCTGTTTTCCTAATGCTGACAGTTGGGTTCTTGGACCAAGTAGGGATGGATATTCTACTCCACAAAACTCTTTTATAAACCTGGTCTGATCTGTGTGTATGTGTATGTATGCATGTGTGTATGTATATATACTTGCATCTTAATAGCTCACTCTAAGATAAACAGACTTCTAACAATATTTTGTTATGCTCAGCCACCAGCAGTACTTGGAAAAGGTAGAATACCTAATAGTAGCAGACCTGTGGTTTTATGACATCATGCTGTGCATATCAGCTGTGTTGACATTTTGAGGGTAGTTTTAATTTGGCTGTGTTTGTTTGTTTGTTTGTTTTAATGGTGCTGGGGATTGAATCCAGAGACATTCTACCTCTGAGTTATATCCCCAGACCTATTTTATTTTCTATTTTCAAACAGGGTCTCACTAAGTTACTGTGCACTGGCCTCGAACCTGTGATCGTCCTGTCTCAGCCTCCCAAGTACTGGGATTACAGGCTTGCACCACTGTGCCTGACTGGCTCTGAACTTTGTTGTTGCCAATGTTATATTGAAGACTCTACCTATGTTAAAGACAGTGTTTCTATGAAAATATTCATGCATCCTCCAGGACTGTCCTTCATTCTTTGATACACTCTCTGTTTTCCTCCCTTCCCCTTCTCTTAATGCTTTATCTTGTTTTTTTCTGAGATGCTTCTGAGGGATGCTGACCTCTCACTCTGGAAAGAAGTGGCTGGGAGACCCTCCTGTGGAGCTGCCTGAAAGTAGCACCTGTTTTCACAAGATGGTCTGATGGTAGCACGTTCCAAGTGTCAGTTGGTAGAAGGAAATTGTTTCTTCCTGTTAGTCTTTCTGATTTTCCTTTCACCATCCTAGTTTCAGAAATCTCTCTTCTTAGCATCCTTTAAAAGGCCGCCACCTCCTTCTTCTTCCTCCTCCTTCTCCTTCTCCTCTTCCTCCTCCTCCTCCTCCTCCTCCTCCTCCTAATCTAATATATTAGGGATTGAATCCAGGGACATTCCACCTCTGAGCTATACCCCAGTCCTATTTTAATTTTTCATTTTGAAACAGGATCTCTCTAAGCTATCATATGCTGGCCTAGAACCTACAATATTCCTGTCTCAGCCTCCTAAGTTCTGGGAGTGCAGGCATGGGCCACTGCATCTGGCCTTTAAAAGGTTTTCTGATGAGTGTGAGAGTTGATTATGTTAACGGTATTTGTTAAACCCTAACAATGAAGTATTGAGAAGATTATGGATACCAGTAAGAAAAGAAAAAAAGGTTTAAGATTAAGCATGAAAACCAAAGAAAATTTAACTCTGCCACTTTTTTTTTAAAGCCAAGATCCCAAGTTATTCCAAATGCCTTAGAAATTAATTAAAGCTATCCTGAGGTGGATAAAGCTCTTTCTCTAGAAAAGGAGTCATGAAGTAAATGTTTTCTTTCAATAAATCATTATTGTTTGATTTCAATAAATCAAATATTGTATCCAGGATGCAATATTTTCAGATTTCCAGGGGAAGTCATAACCCCTACCTGTGTGGCCAAAGAGGTAAATTGAGAGGTAGGGCCCTGGTCTTCCTGATCAACTGGCATTCTGTGAATGGGTTGAGTACTTGTCTCAAGAGGCAGGATGGGAAAGGGAAGGTGGGTGAGTGTTGAATGCCTTTTTCCTAACCAGGAATGGGGGCGATATAACATCTGTGCCATGATTCTTTCAAGGTGGCATTATGAAGAAGTGGAGTACTCCCTCTGTGTCAGGACTTGATCTCAGAAACCATGTCAGATCAGTGCTTCCAGACACCCCTTACCAATCCCTACAAGTGGAACGAAGGTGGCCCCTGCCTTATCCACCCCTGCCTTAGACGTAGGAGTGAAGGAGTTAGGTGAGGAGAGATCTCAGAATGGCTTTGAAAGCAGTGAGCTGATTCCCTTAGTTCCCTACTTACCAGAAGTACTTATTTTGAGTGTCTTGTCAATGCAAGACCATGCTAAGAACCAGGAACAGAGCAAAATCAGCCACTGACCTTGAAAAGCTTACAGCTTCCTGAAAATGTTCACTTTAATTGCCTAAACCCAGGGTGTCCCTCTCAAAGATTCCAGCTTCCGGCAGGCACCTCGGGCTCTCTGGTCTGGCAGCCTGTTCTGTCTTGATCCAATCTGTCCTTTGCTTCATGATTTACTAATAATCATCATGAACCAATTTTTCTTTAAATCTGAACATCACAGCTTTTTATAAACTGTACTTCATTGTGTGTGTGTGTGTGAGAAAAGATTTAAAGTTACATTCAATTTGCTTTATTTGTTCACTAAACACCACAGCCTTTGCCCCTCAGCAACTCTGTCTCACTCCGGGAGTGAGGGCGGGAGGTCTCTGGAGAGAGGCAAGCCGATGGATCACATGTATTACACTGGCACCTTTCACACTTTTGTGCAAAGTACTAACAAAGAAATGTTCACTCAGTCACTAGTCCCTACTAAAATCCATGGATGGATTGTGCCATTGTGGTAATTGTCTCACATGGTAGTTTTCCATCCTTAGGTTCCATTCACAGAAGAGTGTTTTCCACATTTTTGTGTAATTTAGGAATATACTACGAAACACACACCAGCGGACACACCATTTTATACATTCCTACAGGAACCAGAGTAAATACAAAGGATGGTCAGTTTTGAAGAACTAAAAGTGCTGACATAGCTTTGGTAGGGTTGGCTGGTGCTTTCTCAAATGGTTGCCATCGTTTATTACTGGTAAGGAAAAGACAAATGTGATTTGCATTATTATGTCATTTAAAAAACAACAGCTTCAGCATAGGGGCACAGTGGCTGTCCCTACAGTGTTTTCATATCTAGTAGCCATTTTAGGGAAAGCAATTATCTGTAGGATGGATAGCTATGTTTTGTTATGACTGATACTTTGTTCAGAAGGTCGTCTTGAGCCTTTGATTTTAAGTGTGGAGTGAAAATGTAAACATTGTCATCCCATTCATTTAAATACAATGTTGCCTATGAAGCACTCACTATAACAACATTCCTTTTTTTGTTTATTGGTAGAACTATAGAAGAAAGTTTTTCAAATAAAATAGTTCTAAATCAATTTTGGCTGTCTGTTAGGTTCTGTGCACCAGCTGCATTTCCCGGGGCTATGCTAGAGCCAGGAGGAAAGAGGGGGGTCTCTGGGGATGGGAAGCTAACACTGGTGAGCCGGGTCATGAACCACGTAGGGATGTGGCAATCCTATTGGAGAGAACAGTCAAACTGGGTGGCAGGTAACTAGAGCAGTTAAGAGTTTGGAAGAGAGGGACCTGCAAAGTGTAGGTGTGCTGGGGACACTGGTGTGGGATCCTTGGATCCTTCTTTAACCTATACTTTCAGTCCTTAGAATTCAAAATAAAAGGGCAAGGTCTAAATCCCACAGCTTAGTGATTATGACCCACCCACCATGATCTATGCATCCTTATGTTTTGAAAACGTCTCCAATTTTCCTTTATATTTATTTATTTATTTTTTATTTTTTTTATGTAGAAAAGCAGTTTATTCCATTATAAGCCCTTACACAGTCATGGAGAGTAACAGCCCTGCTGGTGGAACAGGTCACCCAAAATGGAGATGGTATCAAACCTTGTGGTCAAGGAATAAATCCTTAAAAAAAAATGCAACTCTTATCAAGGATTAATTTAATTTTAAGAACAAATACAAGCTATCAATTTACTTTTCTCAACTTGACAGTCCACCTGTGATACAACTGTCAGGTAAAAATATACAACTTGGTGGTCCCGAGTTAAAAAAAAAAAGAAAAGCAACAAAAAACATTTCACAGATAGGAAAGGAATAATATGAAAACAGCAAGAAATACACTAACAAGTGAAATTATATGGGGAAGGAAGAATGTGTAGTTTTGACTTAACTGAAGAAACCAAGAGGAGACTGTTTTTTATAGGAATACCATGCATTCTGAAAAGTCAGATGTGAAAATTTAGAGTAGGAATCTATATGACTTGAATCTCCCCTAATTCCTGAATAAAAATGATATCTTGGAGTATTTATACTTCATGGCTCGGACACCCACTTCACCTGGCTCTATCCCTTACACACTCTAGCCTTTACCTAAATGAGTCTGAAAAACTTGGGGATATAGCTTAAGAAGAAAAATAACCACACATAATATTCCCCTTTCTGTAGCTGCTTTAGACCTGGGTTTATTACTACAAAATTCCTGAAGAAAATGTATAAGTCTGGCTTTGTTCAAGTACCCCAGTTAATATTTAGAAAATACCCACTGTTTGGGCTATAGCATTGATGGTACCTTTAATAGAGGGATCACTGAACAAAGTCTGTGTGTCTCAAAACCAGTGTTAAATCAACCTCAGGGTTGAGAGGAAAAAAAAGGGGAGTTTAAAATCAAGTGATCTATCTAGGATCTGTGTCCTTCTGGATCCACGCTTCCTTCAAGATCTTCATCATTATAAATGGTCTCTGCCGTCTACCACGCTTGAATGGTATTGTCTTCTGATGCAGAACAAATCACCCAAGGTCCATTGGGATTCCAGGAGAAATCGAATGAACAACAATTCAGGTGGGCCATCTTCTGCATCTTCTGGGGATTGTTCCTCTCCAATTTTACTTAAATCCCAGACATTCAGCCTGGGATTCAGATGATCATTATCACTGGAAGCCAAAATAGTCTCACCATGAGGCGACCACTGAACCTGGAACGTTTCATCCTTATGTGATTCAAAGGAATGCAAGTTTCAGATTTCTCAGATCCCATAAGGCAAGAGTCTTGTCAGCTGATCCTGTAGTGAGCATGCACTCCCTATAAGGATTGAAAGAGAGTTCACTTCAGCAACATGAGCATCAACTGAATGGCTTGGTTTGGAAGTATTGTTTGAATGAGTATCCCAAATCCTAAGTTTCTGATCATCAGTCACTGACCCAGAGACTCATGGAGCAGATGCCAGGGAACTCCTACTGCTGTATGAACTGTAAAGATGGTCTTCACACCCACCACGTTTCCTTCCTTTGTAATGGTGCTGATGTCCCATAGGCAGATAATGTGGTCATCTACAGCACTAAGTGCATGCCCACTGAGATTTGGGTTCCAAGAAAGCCCATAGTCTTCCTTCTGATGTTCAAAGAGATGCAAGTCTGGGTTGCTGTTGCGTCCTATGCAACACGGGGTAGACCAAGTGGACCAGCCGCCTTCGCCTGCCGGGGCCAAGCAAGAAGGAGAGTGTCGACAGTCGGGCCCACCACTCTGGGGAGTCGAGATAACCCCCCAAAAAACACACTGATCTGGGAGTCTAGTCAGTGACCAGGCACTGCAGGATCTCAGCTTTATTCGAACAAGCTTTATTCGAACAAGCTTTATTCGAACCTAGCTGATTGACAGAAAAACTGGAGAGTGTCCTAAATTAAAGGTTTTACAAAATATAGTACCTGTCTTGCTATCAATGCACAGGGCAATTATACGTTCTTTTAATTAACTCTAAGATTTACAGATTTCCCAGGAATTTGGGAGAGTCAGTCCTGGGAAAGAAAACTGGTTTATTTCAGCTCCAGGTTGTGTGTGTGTGTGTGTGTGTGTGTGTGTGTGTGTGTGTGTGTGTGTATGTGTGTGTATGTATGTGTTGTGTGTGTGTGTGTGTGTGTGTGCATAGTGCTGGGGATCAAACGTAGGGGCATTCTACCTCTGAGCTACACCTCTAGCCCTATTTTTTTATTCTTTATTTTGAAACAGGGTCTCACTAAGTTGCAGAGGGCCTCATTAGGTAGCTGAGGCTGGCCGCGAACCCAGATCCTCTGGTCTCAGCTACCCAAGTACTGGGATTACAAGCGTGTGCCACCATGCCCGGTCAGCTCCAAGTTTTTTATATTAAAGTTATAGTTTACTTTCCCTTCCTGTCTGACTCCTTTCTACCTACGTATTTATTCTATCCTACGTCAATTTGAAGAACACATTTTAGAACCCACACCTGTCCTCCTAGCTACTGGGGATACTGAATCAGGAGGATCACAACTTCAAGGCCAGCCTGGGCAATTTAGCAAGATCCAGTGGGATGTAGCTCAGTGGTAGAATACTTGCCTAGCATGTGCAAGGACCTGAGTTCAAGCCTTAGTACTGGGGGGAGGTGGGGAAACCACACACACACACACACACACACTTTTCCTGCTGGTTGAGGCTGGCAAGGTTTCCTGCCCGGGTGGAGGAGTGGGTTTCTGGGTCAGCCACTCTGGGAGCCGCCCATGGTTCTGCTTTGTACCAGGCTGTCCCGTGACTGTGCCTGAGTGGCATGTGCCCCTGTGAGACTTCTTCCTGTTGCCATGGTTACAGGAGATGCATGGAGGGAAGCTTAAAGATCTCTGCAGAGGCTGAGGGATCCCAGGCCCCTGTCTGTAGTCCATCCACATTGCATGGGCAATAAAACCTCTTTAAAAACCCAGTTAGGAGCCAGGTGTGGTGGCGCATGGCTGTAATCCCAGTACTTGGGAGGCTGAGACAGGAGGGTTACAGGTTTGAAGCCAGCCTCAGCAACTTAGTGAGACCCTGTTTCCAAATTAAAAAAAAAAAAAAATAGGACTGGGGGTGTATCTCAGAGGTAGAATGCTCCTGGGTTCAATTCATCCCCAGAGGCCCCCCCCCAAAAAAAAAAAACCAAAACAAAACATGCTGACAGGTCTGATCTCTGACAGCCCTGTGTTAAAGGCCTAGATTTAGGGGAGTCCACTTTCTTGAACTTAGAGTTGACTCTATCATTTTTTTTTGGTAACAGACTTCTGCCCCTGCCCTTCATCCTTAGTGCCAGTCTCTCCTTCAGTTTTGGAAAAACTTGGAAGAGTACAGCTTGCCCTTATCAGACTATCCCAGGGAATGCTTGTTTAGTAGGAATTATTGCCTCCATGGCAAGAGAGGCTCAGGGATGAAATATCGCCTATTTTTTTTTTGCCTCCTCCAAGGGCCCAGCCTTACTATGTTTTCCTGACTGTTGATGCATCTTCAGCTGGAGCAAAGTGTTGGCTCTGTAGTTCCGAAGTCCTGTACGGTCTGATCCTCTGCTGGCTATTGACTGCAGGCAGAGGGTAAAAGTGTCACCTCTTGAGCTAGACTGGCCACTTTCTAGCTGTGCAGTGTGGGGCAGACTGCTCCATCTCACTGGGCTTTTAGTTTACAATAATATCCATCCTATGAAATCGTGCTCAGAGCAGCAGGTGGCATATTGCGGGTGCACAGTGAACAAGAGCTGTTATTACAAGGCTCTTGGCTGTTCTTTTACACCTTCATGCATGGCTGGAAGCATTGGCCTTTCTAAAAATATCTTACTGCTGCCAATGCTGTAATCCCAATACTTAGGAGACTGAGACAGGAGGATTGGAGGTTCCAGACCAGCTTCAGCAACTCAGTGAGACCCATTTCAAAATAAAAATAAAAATTAAATCAGGGTGTGGCTTAGGGGTAAGATGCCCTTGGGTCAATCTCCAGTACCCCCAAAGAAAAAGATCTTACTGAAGATACTAAGAGGTAGGTAACAAATTCCAAATGCTGGCATATTTCTGTCACTTCTCCCTGCAGCTGGCTTGAATGGTTTGACTCCCAAGATGCAGCAGTATGATAATTTGCTTTGCTTACCACACAGGGATAAGGATGGGAGAGTCCTACTTGTCCCATCCCTCAGCTTGATTTAGTTGATCCTATATTTCAGCTTTAGATAATTGCAACATCCCATCCCAAGCACCAAACTCTTTATTAAGACTTTGCTTGGACCAGCCCGGGTCATGTGTCTATCCCTTGGGGTAACTACTGTGGCCAGGGGGACGGAGGAGGAACCCCAGATCAACCCTATGGAATGAATTCATCTCAGATAACATAGATCTCGCTAAGCAGGAGAAATAGGTGTTGCCTGCTATTGCTCCAAAGACCAGCGGAACAACCCAAGGATCAAGCAAAGCTCAGTTCAGCATGCTGGTGGCGGGAAGAGAGGAGACGGCTTGAAAAGGCCTCCCGGCAGGGGGAAGTCAGGGCTTTGGACCTGGGCTGGGTGGTTTGAAAGTAGGTTGTAAGGCTGGGCAGAGTTTATAAGAACTTTGGGCACAGGACTCTGTGGGCACAGTGCAGTGAGGGCCTCGGAGCTAGCCCTCCTGGGTCAGTTGTTAGTTTGGGTTGGTATGCTAATTTGTCGGTTCATACTGTTATGGAAAATAAGTCTTGTTGTTTCAGGAGACTCAGTTTCCCCTGGTTCCTGAGACAGGATTTCCAGAGGCCAAAATCACAGACAGGTTTCTTTATTTATTGGTAAATGGCTCAGTTGACAAACTCACGGATCTGAGCCTTGAACAAAGGGCTCACATGATTCTTATACCCTCGGTCTCTCACTTTGGAGAGTGGAGGGGTAACCTTTAGATTTATTATACCTAGCCTAAGCAAGATGCTTAAGTACATACCATCCCCTAACTCTCTCCAGTCTTTTTTTTTATTATAATAATTCGTGCTTTGTATATATACATTTTTGTTAGGTACAAATTGATAAAGACAAATGTGCACACATTTTTCATCTGACCCTTTCCCCAATTCCCACCCCTCTCCCTCGCCCTCCCTCCCTCTCAAGTTCAGTTCAGTGAGTGATCTGATATAATTGTGTAAGTACATCATGTGCCTTAGTATGGTCCCCCCCCCCCCCCCCCCCCCCCCCCC
>PVLC010012877.1:0-43165 GCA_004027655.1 Graphiurus murinus
GATTTAATTGTAGTGGACACAAGGGGCAGAGGGACGCCCTAAAGCACATGATGTACTTACACAATCATATCAAGGTCACTCACTGAAGTGAACCTGAGGGGGAGGGAGGGGGAGGGGATTGGGGTGGGAATTGGGGAAGGGGTCAAATGAGAATTGTGTGCAAATATGTTGTTAACAACTCGTACTTAACAAAGATGTACGCTATATTGCACGAATTACTACAATAAAAAATTAAAAAAAAATAAAATAAAATATCTGGTCTCATACAAAAATGAATGTCACATGATAGTCCATGTGGCAATGGTACTAGGACAAGTCAGCAATGAGAATGAGAAATTGTACAGCAAGAGGCATTTCTAAATGTCTGAAATAATGTTATGCTATGCATTTTTATCAGACTCAGTTGCTATTTTCTTTCTTCTAGGGCCTTAGTAATAGAAGTGGAAACTGATTTATGAGTTGAGAGCCAGACAGAGTGTCAGATTTCTATAATGAGATTATATATTAAATCTAATGAAGGGAAAATATGCTTACCCAAACCAAATGACAGCACCATGATTAAATGGCTCAAGATCCCTCATGGATTTGTTTATACAATATAGAAGGTAAAGTGACCTCCTCTTTGCTTAGATTTGTGATCAGTTCCATAAAATGAAGATTTATGTCCTTTATTATTCTGATGACATACCAATATGATCATAGAAGCAAACATGAACAAGATGGAACTAGTAACCAAATGATGTGATGTGAGTATTGCAGAGGTTTGCTTAGATTAATTACCTGTGTTACAGTTTATGGTGCCTGCTGCCTTCTTTGCAGGAACTCGGTTAGGCTCCTCTGTTTATTCTTTAACTTCAGTCTTCAAAGTCCACTGGTACAAGCATGTGTGTGCATATATACATACATGCACACATATATGAGTCATATCTCTATAGCAAGTGTACATTCAATGAGAATGACTTCCAAATGGCCCCTTGGTCTTGGCCTGGCTGATATTACCAGAGAAGTAGAGGTTGCATTTTGAAAGGCATTGGTAGTGACTGGGCTTTTCTAGGATCAATACTTGTAAAGCAATCCCACTCCCCCAATCACTATCACTCATTCTCAGAAAGGAAAAAAAAAGTGTTGTTAGCTCTGAAGAATACAACTAGTATGACTAAAGGAAACCATTTGCAGGATATTATTTATAATAGATTTTATATCCCCAAATTTCCATCTACTTCCAGCTATTCTTCACCCCCCCTTTTTTTGCCTAAAATTCTACTACTGGACAATTATTCCTTATATATTTTTGGCCCAAATAAAATGCAGATATCCAGTGCCAATGCCATATATGTAATCTCTAAATAACTGTTTTCAGATCTTATATCTGTTGGAAGAACATAACAGGATTGGATTTGTTAAGAAGCACGAGAAGAACGGAGAACGGATAAAATGATGAATCTTAAAGAAAAAATTGTATCTATTATGGCTTTGCCTAGAGCTTGCCATATGAAAATAAGGAAACAGCGAATGTAATTTTTTTAATACATTCTACTACCCACCTTTGTATGCTTCACTGCTTTTTTCTTCTTTAATATTCATGTATTTGAGATCTGTGATCTGTAATGGAGACTTCATGATATTTAGCATTTACCACAGGCAGATACTTTTAAAAGCAATTCCATTAAAGATGGTTTCCTCACATAACATTCTGTGCCCTCTGGTGGTGTTCATCACCCAGCATTTAGTTGTGATCCCTATCATGTATGCAGAGCCAAAGATGCTGCTTCATCACTCTGATTCTGCTGGGAGTTAGTTGATATTGTAAAGGAAACAAGAATGAAGGGAACCAGAAGGGAGCAAAGTAACATACCTATATGTATAAAATAATTCCATGTGACTTGTCAACTCTGGAGGAGGTATGAGAGCAGATGGATTCCCTTCCCTTGGGGGATTTCTATTTACAGCAAACTCTATCTGACAACAACCAACCCCTAATGATCAACTTTGCTAACTTCTAATTTATCTTCTTCCATGAACCATGCTTAGAGAAAGCCACCATCCTCCCTCCCCCCACAAATTTCCAGGCCTAAGGTGTACATGTAGGAGTTCCAATCATCAGTTGAGGTTCCTAGGTAAATATGGGAAATAATAAAATGACTTGTAAATGACTTGTAAATTACTCTGGCCCTCATTTCAGCTTAAATGGTGCAAGGCACAGTACTCTGTCCACATAGAGTTGACTCAAACAAAATGAGATTCTCATAGATTTAGCTCAAACAAGAAGTGTTTATGAGATTTGTTGACATAAAGAAGAGTTTATTTGAAAAGTATTGACATATTGGATCCATTGCCAAATTTTAATGGTAAATTAATGATATCTTCTTTGGTGGGAATAAAGATGGTTTTGAACCCACATTTTGGATTAGGCAAGTCGGTTCTAATGCCTCACCTGTTTTTGGTTTCATTTCAGGTTAATATTCTTTTTAAAATTTATTGGCGCATTGTAATTACACATCTTGTTGAAGTTCAGGGTGATAGAGGCATACATGCACACAGTTCTCATTTAGCACTCCCCCTGTTTCCATCCCATTCCCTCCCTCCCCTTCTTCCTGTGCTCAGCACAGTGGTTGGCTTTGATAATGTGTGCAGATATGTACATCATGTCCATTGAGGTGTTTCCCTCTTCCCCCATCTCATCTCCCTTAGTTAGGTTCCCTTCTTCACTCAACTAAAGTTTTTCTTCCTTTAGAGTCCCTCCTATGTCCTAATTTCTTCCTAGCTCCCAAACATGAGGAAAAAGATCCAACCATTCACTTTTTATGACTGACTGACCTTACTTAGCATAATGTTCTCCTGTTCCATCCATTTCCCTGCAAACTGCCTAATTTCATTCTTCTTTATAGCTGAGTAGAATTCCATTGTGTATATATTCCATAGTTGTGTAATACATTCATCTGTTGATGGACTTGTTAGCTGATTCCATAGTTTCGCAATTGTTAATTGTGCAGCTATAAACATAGATATGCACTCATTACTCTGGTAGTTTGATTTCCATTCTTTTGGGTAGATACCCATGAGCAGTATTGCTGGATCACATGGTAGGTTAATTCCCATTCTTCTGAGGATTCTCCACACTATTTTCCAAAGTGGTTGTACTAATTTGCAATCCCACCAACAATGTATCAGAGT
Source organism: Graphiurus murinus (assembly GCA_004027655.1). Classification (NCBI taxonomy): domain Eukaryota; kingdom Metazoa; phylum Chordata; class Mammalia; order Rodentia; family Gliridae; genus Graphiurus; species Graphiurus murinus. The sequence continues at coordinate 3,175 of PVLC010012877.1, forward strand.
TCCTACTTTTCCAAATACTCACAAGCATTTGTTGCTGTGTTTTTAATGATTGTCATTCTAATTGGGGTTAGGTGAAATCTCAGGTAGTTTTAAATTGCATCTCTCTGACTGCTAATGTTGTTGAACATCTTTTCATACATTTATTGGTCATTTGTGTTTCTTCTTTGTGAAGTGTTTATTTAGTTCACTTTCTCATTTTTTGATTGGGATGTGGTGAGTTTCTTGAGTTCTCTATGTATTCTAGATATAAACCTCTATAAGAGGGATAGCTGGCAAAAATCTTTGCTATTCTGTTAGCTCTCTCTTGAGGTTCTTGATAGTTTCTTTGTTGCACAGAAGCTCTTCAGTTTAATGCAATCCCACATACTGATCCTCATTTTAGTTTGTTGTGCCTTTAGGGTCTTGTTGAGGAAATTTTTACCCATGCCTATATGTTGGTCCTCTGCCCTCTTTAAGTAACTGCAAGGTCTCTGGTCTCTTAAAAATGGCACTACTTGCTCCAAGGTCCAACCATGCCTTGTAGTGTACACTACTTATTCTGTAATCTTGCCACAGAAGGTTGCTGCTTCAGGTGGCTACCAAAAAGAAGTCTCTCACACAAAAATGGTTGTAATAGAGTCAGATATAATATGGAGAAAATTATATTTGATAATTAGAATGGTTGGAAAGGAGGTAGCTTTATAATTTTCCTCCTGAATCTCCTGGATAGTGAGAGTGCTGGATAGCACTTTACTTTCATAAAAACTTTAAACAAGGCATCTTAAAAGTTAATCAAACACAGAAGCTAGCAAATCTTTATGGGTCAAGATAAGGAAAGCCAGTGGAACAGTCATGTGACAAACTTAGAGCAAGAAAAGGTTAAACATTACTGGGTGGAGAAGACATCAAAGACCACACTCTACTTATTCCATCAGTTCCCTTGGAATTTGTCCACATGTGGACAAATTGAACCCAGCCACATACTATGTACTCAGTTTGAGCAGGTCCAAGATGTTAATCTCAGTGTGTGGTTCTAGGATGGCTCTCAACAGTCTCTGGTCTAATTTCCAGGTTTTTAATCCATCTTTATTTCCATTTTTCTGCAATAGACAACCAATTTTGCCAGCACCATTTGTTGAAGAAGCTGTCTTTTTCCCAGTGTATGTTTTTTACTCCTTTGCAAAAATCAATTGACTATAAGTGTATAGATTGTTTCTGAGTCCTCTCATATGCTCCATTGGCCTATGTGTTTGCTTTTGTCTTTTGTGGCAATATCGTGCTGTTTTTATTACTATGTCTCTGCAATATAGTTTGAAATCAGGTATTATGATGCCTCCTGCATGGTTCTTTTTTTTTTTGCGGTACTGGGGATTGAACCCAGGGGTGTTCTACCTCCGAGCTATACCCCCAGCCCTATTTTTTATTCTTCATTTTGAAACAGGGCCTCACTAAGTTGTGGAATGCCTCACTAGGTAGCTGAGGCTGGCCACGAACCCGGATCCTCCAGTCTCAGCCTTCCAAATGCTGGGATTATAAGTGTGTGCCACCACGCCTGGCTGCATGGTTCTTATTGCTGAGAACTATTTTGGCTATTCTGGGTTTTTTGTTACTCCAAATGAATTGAAGAATTGATTTTTCTATATTTGTGAAAAATGACCTTGATATTTTAATGGGTATTGCATTGAATCTATAGATCAGTTTTGGAAAAAAAGGCTATTTTGATTATATTTATTCTACCTATTCAAGAGCATGGGAGGTCCTTCTATCTTCTAAGATCTTCAGTTTCCTTTTTCAGTGTTTTATAATGTTCCTTGTAGAGGTCTTTTACCTCATCCATTAAGTTTATTTCTATATATTTTAATATTTGGGGGGTTATTGTGAGTGGAAATGTTTTCTGGATTTCTTTCTCAGTGAATTTATGGTTGGCATATATAAAATCTTCTGATTTTCTAAGGTTTATTTTGTATCCAGATACTTTGCTGAATTTACAGATCAGTTCTAAAAGCCTTATGTTTGAGTTTATTGGGTCTTCTAAGTATAGGAACACATCATCTGCAAATAGACACAGTTTCAGTTCTTCTTTTCCTATCGGTACTCCTTTGACTTCCTTCTCTTGTCTCATTGCACTGGCTAGAGTCAAAAGTACTATATTGAAAAGTAGTGGTGCTAGTGGACAACCTTGTCTTGTTTCTGATTTTAAAAGGAACTCTCATAGTTTGTCCCCATTCAACGTGATGTTGGTTGTGAGCCCATTGTACAATGTCTTTGTGATGTCGGGGTATGTTCCTCCTATTCTGAGTCTCTGCAGAATTTATGCATGAATGCATATTGGATTTTGTTGAATGATTTTTTACCATCTATTGAAATGATCTTGTGATTTTTGGACTTAGTTTTGTTTATGTGGTGAATTACATGGAATGTTTTTTGTATGTTGAACCAGCCTTGCATTCCTGGGATCACCTCAACTTGTTCATGGTGTATAATTTTCTTGATGTCATTTTGAATGCATGTTGTTAATATTTTGTTTAGAAGCTTTACATGTAAGTTCATCAATGATATTAATCTGTAGTAATCTTCAGCTGTCTTTTATTTGGTTTTGGCATTAATATGATGCTGGCTTCATAGGATGTGTTTTGTTTGTTTGTTTGTTTGTTTATTTTTGTTTTAAATGTATTAAAAATCCGTGCTGAAAATAATTAATTAATTAATTAATTTTTAAAAAAAGATGTGTTTTAGAGAAACTCATTTCTTTCTATTTCCTGGAATAAATTGAGAAGTTTTGGCATTAGACCTTCTGTAATTTTTTTTTTTTTTTAATTCAGCCGGGAAATTATGTGGACTTGGGCTTTTCTTAGATGGTAGGCTCTTTATTGCTATTTCAGTCTCTTTGATTGCAATTGGTCAGTTTAAGTTTTCTATATCATCATAATTAAATTTAGGAAGATTGTATGTGTCTAGAAATTTGCCAGTTTCTTCTGTTTTCCATTTTGTTGAAGTATAGTTTTTCAAAGTACTTTATGATAATCTTCTGGATTTCCCTGCTATCTATGGTAATATCAGATTTTTCACTTTTTGTTTTAGTAAATTGTGTTGATTCTCTCTTTTGGTGAGGTTAGCTAATAGTTAATTTTATTTATTTAATTAATTAATTTATTTGTTAAAACCATCTTTTGGTTTTGTTGATTTTTTTGTATTTTGTTGTTGTTCTCTAGTTCATTGATTTCTGGTCTGATTTTAATTATTTTCTGTCTTCTACTGGCTTTGGGAATAGATTGTTCCTACTTGTATGTCACTACATTGTTTATTTGGTGATATTCTGTTCTTATGTGAGCACTCAGTGCTATGAATTTTCCTTTTAATAGTGTCTTCAAGGTATCCCAGAGATTTTAATATGTTGTATCTCTATTTTCACTTGTTTCTAGGAATTTCTTAATTTCTCTCTTTATTCTATGACCTATTCCTCATTCAGCAGTGTGGTGTTCAGTCTCCAAGTATTTCTGAAGTTTCTCTGGGTCTTCTTCCCAGTATCATTCCATTATGGTCTGAAAAGATGCAGGAGGTCAAATCATATTTTTTGAATTTGCTAGTGCTTGCTTTCTGGCACAGGATATGGTTTGTTTTGGAAAAGGTTCCTGGAACAGCAGCAAAGAATGTGTATTCAGTTGTAGTTGTATGGAATGTTCTCAATATGTCTAGTGGGTCCATTTGGTATATGGTGTTTCTTAGGTCTGAGCATCCTTACCGATCTTCTGTCTAGAAGATTAGACTACTGATGCGAGAGAAGTTTGAGGTCTCCCAATATAATTCTATTGGGATCTATGTGATACTTAATGTCATGATAAATTTGTTTTATAAAACTAGTTGCACCTTTGTTCAGAGCATAAATGTTGACTATCATTATATCCTTTTGTTGGATTATTCCTCTTACTAGTAAAATATGACTTGCTTTGTCTCTTCTGATTAATTTAGGCTTGAAGTCTAATTTGTCTGATATCATAGTTAATACCCCTGCTTGGCTTTGAGTTCCATTAGCATAGATTACCTTGCTACAGCCCTTCACCTTTAGTTTGTGAGTATCTTTACCTGTAAGATTCATTTCTTGAAGACAGCATATAGATGGATTATAATTTTAATCCATTTTGCCACCTTATATATTTTGACTGGGGAATTGAGGCCATTGATATTTGGCATGTTTATTGAGGGATGATTTTTAATTCCTAATATTTAGAATTGTAATCGTTGTTTGAGATACTGTTTGTTCTTCTTTGTTAGTTGTTCATTTGATGGAAATCATTCTTTCTCTGATTCTGGTGTTTATTTTTATTTCATCTTTGTAATTTACCTATTTGAGTATTTTCTTTAATGCTAATTTAGAAGTCATAAATTCTTTCAGCTTTGATTTGTCATGGAAGATTTTTGTTTCCCCATCAGATTTGAAAGATATCTTTGCTGGGTAGATTATTCTTGATTGGAAGTTGTTTTCTTTAATAGTTTGGAATATGTTGCCCCAGGCCCTTTTGGCTTTCATGACTTGGTTTGAGAAATTAGAAGTGATTCTTGTTTTGCTTCTGAATATCCCTTGGTCTTTTACTCTTGTTGCATTAAAGATCCTCTCCTTGGCCTCTACTTTTATTCAGTTTAAATTATTAATGCCACATGGTGAACCTTTTCTCTGATCTTGTCTAGTAGGGGTACTATATATTTCCTGTACCTATGTATCAACCTTGTTTTCTATGTTTGGTAAGTTCTCTGATATTATTTCTCTGAAAAGATTTTTGATGCCTTTGGTTTTAGCTTCTAGGCCTTCTTCAATACTATTACTCTTAGTTTTGCTCTTTTAAAGTTGTTCCAAATCTCTCGGGTATTCATCTCATGCTGTTGAAATGTTTTTTCTAAATTATATTAAATTATTACTATACATTCCTTTTTGAAGAGGTCATCTCCAAAAAGTGAGATTCTATTTTCCATGTGGTCTAGTCTACCATTGATGGTTTTTACTAATATTTTCATTTATTTATTGCATCCTTCACTTCCGCCGAGTTGGTGGGTTCTCTTGTTTCCTTGTTATTCTTTGTTATTTGTTATTTATTATTATTTGTTATTTGCCATCCTTTGTTATTCCTTGTCATTGTTTTCTTGTTATTCTTCTTTCTTATGATTTCATGTTTCTTAAGTTTATATCTTTATTGTTTTTGATGGCTCTTGCTTTGGGGATTTCCTATGTCTAACCTCTTTCCCTTTATAGTATCTTATTCTAGAAGTAAATATTTACTTTGAGGTATGCCTTAAAAGTGAATAACCTCCGTGTTATGGGAAGCTTTCTGTTGAGTATTTATCACTCTATAGTGCTGGTTTTGAGATTTGTGTCCTGTATCACCCCTCTGTTGTTCTACCTGTATATTGCCAGTACTGGGTTGCAGTTATTCCAGGACTCTGTCTACCTCTTGCAATGGTGACATTGATGGGTTACAGGTATTAAAGACCAGGAACCTGTCTGTTGCATCCATAGTAGTGAGTAATATCTGAAGTGTGAAAAGAGTAATTTGTGTCCTATGCATGTTTAAACTTCTATATTTGAAGTGCTGGGCATTCCATCTATCAGCTGTGTTTGGTTTGTCTTTAGTATGTGGAAGTCCTTCCTGTTGTTTCAACTTTCTAGTCTAGCCTCAGAAGTAGGGATTTAGAGGAGTCAGCTGGTACATATATAAGGGCATTTGTATTGTAGTAAGTGGTGAAGATTCAGTGAGGAGGAAGGTGATAGAGTGAGGGATACAACAATAGGGTAAAGCAGAAAATAGAAGAAAGTAGAATAAGAGTTTGAGTATGGTTAGGCAATATATAGTAAAAAATGAAGACAGTGGAAATAAAGGAAAATTCTAGAAACCAGCATAAAATATGTAGATATAGTGGTAGGAAATAGATTTAATACAAGGCACTGGCAGACAGGTTTACTAGGAGTTAGACAATCAAAATAGAATACAGACCAACTCTCATATGTGCACACACAAGAGGAGAGGTAGAGAAAAAGAGGAAAAATAAAAAGGAAACTTAAGAATTGCTTAACCAAGAATAATTAAAGTTTCCTTGTTGGAAAAGGGTTGATTTTCCTTGTGGCTTTGGATATTTCCTTGCCAGGCTTTGTTTTTCCCCCTTTGGTTTGAAGCTTGCTTAGAAGAGATGTGAAAACTCCTTCAAAGCTTTGGTTCAAGCCTGCTCCCTTGCTTACTCTGTTTCCTTCTTTACTAAGCAGGCAGATTAGGGCAGAGGTGCAGGGAGGGGCTGGCCCTTACTACTGGTTGCTGGGAGGAAACTCTTCTAGGCTGAGGTTTTGAGTGTGGCCCAGGATGCTCATCCAGCATCCAGTATTCATGTGGGTCCTAGGTGTGATGCCCTAAACTACAGTGGGGGAAAAGGGAGAGAAGGAAGGAGAGAGGAAAGAGAAAAAGCTTGAAAGAGGTAAAAACAACAACAACAAAAAAAAACCACTACAGATACACAAGTACAGAGTAGCAGAAAAAAAAAAAACAAAGAAATATATAGAACATAAAAGTAAAGATAAAAAATAACAACAATAAAATTCTCTTGTGCTTGGCCTGTGCAGCCCTCTTTGGTCTGCAAGGATGCTTTCAGCTGTTTAAGCTCCACTTATTTCAGTAGGTTTCTGAGCACATTCCAAGCATTCTTCCTTGCTCAGAAACCTGTAACAGAGATGTCAGTTTGTAGCCCCAATTCTATAGTCTCCTGTAGTGAGACCCTGGCCAGATGTCTCTATTTGTACATGTACAGAGCACTGGGCCTCAGGTGCAGGGTCTATTGCAAAGCAAGTGTGGGGACTCTGTGCTCTCCACAGAGAAGGTTGGGTTTATATGCAACTTTTAAACCTGGTATTTTCCTCAGAATCCCATGTACAGCTTACAGCCACAATCTGCATGGATTCCCACCCATTTTTCATGGTCTTTGTTCAGTTATCCCATAAGGAGTCTGCACTCACCTCCATGGGGTTTGCTCACTCACCTCTGCGACCAGGCATGTGATGGGATGGGGGTAGGGACAGAATGCTTGAATTTAGTCATCCTTCTTTGTCTGTCTTCGTGGGTCTATGTGATTCTGATGTCCTCGGTGTCTGTGAAATAGGTCTCAGGTTGCTGGATATAAAATTTGGGGGGGATTTCCAAAGTCCCCATTGGTCTGCAGTGGGTACTATTGTTCTCCTATCTCTGCTTGTTCATGGACTTGTTGCTTCTTTTTCATTTTTCAGTTTTGGTATTTAAAAGAGGCCCTATAGACATTATTGAGTTTCTCTGTCTTCAGTTCTCAGCTCTCATGAAGGTAGTTTGGGATGTGAGATGCTGCTCAATTCAGAGCTTCTCGAGAGGAATTAGAGACAAACTCAGCTAAGGGACCTTATTTTGTTGCCATCTTGCTTTTCCATTAGGTTGGTATTCTTAAGAGGGAGATTGTGGGGAATGGGCCCTGTGTTAGCAGAGTTTGATGGAAAGGAATCATGGAAAAAGGAAAAACTATTGCCCTAACATTTACATATGTAATTATTAGCTTTCCTTCCCCTCTGATACTACTTTAGACTCAGGACTCGGCTCCTTAGCCCCTCCTAGATTGAACTTTATATCAGATTCTAGAGTCAATCTCCTGCAGGCCTGCAGACATCAGAAGAACCCTGAACTAATCTGTCATGTGTGATACATCAACCTTCATGTCAGCCAAGAGACCAGCTAATATCTAGTTACCTGTCCCTGTATCTAAATATTAATACTTATTTTTTAATTTTTCAAAGGATGAACATCTATATGTGTATGCTACTAAAAAAACAATGCTAGAAACTCAGGCAAAGTGACGTATGCTGAGGCTCACTTGAGTTCTGTACTTTGAGCCAAGTCTGGGATATGTAGTAAGACCCAATCTTAAATAGAAAAAAAAAAAGAAAGAAAAAATAACCTCCTCAACCAGTATATTTTATACTTATATGCTTTAATAAATAAATAATCAAACAAAAATGTAGCAAGTTAGTTTTTAATTTTCTCACTCTGCAGGTTGCTTGTTTAGGAATCCAAAATGAACCCAAGCCATGAAACCTGAGACTAACCTGACCAAGAGGGTGCATCCCTCAGATGTTATATTTCAAAGTGTTTTCCTCCAGCCATTCCAGATCCTATGTCCAAGGACCTAGCATCATTTTGCCAATATCATCTTATAGAAAAAAGGATAATGGGTTGCAAAAGGCATTTGCTGCTGCTAGAGCTGAATTCTCATGAACATATATCAATTCCAGCACTTTCTTTGTTTGAAACACATAGGAAGTATGCTTCTTTGCATCTCTTGTGTTTAATAGAATCAAAGGGAAACAAAACAGAAACTTTAAAGAAAAACTGAAGTTTTTCAGACTGATTTAAGAGAAATCGGGTCCTATAATAAGATGCAGCTCTGGCAGCCCATCTGTAGTTAGACTTACAAACTGGACTGGAACAGTACATGCAGGCCCTGTGCTTTACTGAAGTTGCAGTAGTTCATAAAGCAGGTGTTGCCCTCTGGTGATACTGCATTACTGCCAGGGTTGATAGGGATAGCCAGTGTGTGGATGAGAAAAGCAAACAACTCCATTCGGTCTGCAATTTGTGTAAAAGATATGAGCTTTAAGACATGAGTCTTGGTTTAAAGCACAATAAACACATGCATAGGAAGGAAAAGTGCCACACATTTTCAGGGTCATGAGAGGGAAGGAAAGATGCAGAACCCAGAGTAGGTAATACCAAGTCTTGGCTAGGTAAATTATCTCACCCCCTCACCCCCACCATTATTTTTACATAAGTAAATCCAGGCTAAAAATGAACAGCTCTATAATGGGAAATAAATCATAAAAGGACAGTCTGAAGTTGCATGTTTTCAGCAGATGCAAAGCTTTTGCCATGAATTTTGTTTAGGGACTCATAAGAGGGAGTTACTTATTACCAGCCAGTGTGTGCAGACACACCACTTATGTATACCAGATACATTGCTCACACTGAGGGGAAATAACTGACAAGTTTCTAGTCTTTAGGCAGCCCAAAGCCTGGAAGAAAATGATTATCTTACCTTTTAGCATTTCTTCACTAAGCATCCTTTCTGTCCTTATTCCAATTTATTGAACCCTAAAAACAAATCCAATCAGCTGACATTTTTGCCTGTCTTAGGCACTAGACAGAGTGATGCCATTGATTGTAATGGCAGCATGCAGCACATTTGAGCCTGTAGGTCTAAAAGTAATATGAGGATTCACAAAAAAGCTAAAAATCCGCAGGAAAATTAAGAAGGTACGCCAGTGCTGATGATGATCGTGCTAGTGTTGATAAGACTGATGTTCGATGGTTACAGTGAATATGTGTAGCCAGAGTAAGGGGAGAAATCAGGAAAGTCAGAATGAGCGAGAATGTTTTGACAAATATAAAAAATAATTTAATCAAATTATTCACATATACAATGCCCTCATTTCTGTCTCCAGTACTATGTTCTTCATAAAATGATTAAAAGAAGTATTGAGTGGTTGTTTATTTTGATGTGCCCTATTTTCATCAAAAAGCACAAAAGAAAGGTGGTTGATGTGAAAATATAAAGATCCTCCTACTAATTTTTTTTTATTTTTAACAAAAGTCTGGCTTATAGAATGAAAATAATAGGGTATACGCAAATGAGTTGTAGGTACCAGTCAAATGTTGACCTTTTTTTTTATATAGTAGTGGCTGCAATTGTATCTCACATCAAGAGATGATTGATTGCTATCTTCCAGGAGTGCTGACATTCTGGATGTGATACTTCTCATATTTGTATACTCCACTTATTAACCACAATAGAAAATCAGATATATTTAAAGGTCATAATAGCCTCATCCTAACACAAGAACTACAAAGTGATTTTGTCATCTGGACTATAAAATTGTCACCACCAACCTGAAGCTCATAAGCAATCCCTGTTTTGATTGCTAATTCCTCTATAGAGCCTGATATAAAAGGTACCTTATTATCAAAGCAGAAATATTGTTTCCTGCATGTTTCTTGGTGTCGTTTTTAGTTTAGTTATGTCCACCTGCCCAAGCCAGCGATCAATTTTTAAGATTCCACACTACCTCAACAATAACATCTATCAAAAAGGTATTCAAGACAGGTATAGTTAGCACATGCCTGAAAGCCCAGTACTTGAGAGCTGAAACAGGATTGCAGGTTCAAGTTCAGCCTGAGCAAGGAGAGCAGAGAGCAACGTTCATCAACCTAGCAAGACCCTGTTTCAAAATTTAAAAAATAATTAAAAATATAGGGCTGAGAGTGTAGCTCAGAGGTAGAATGCCCCTGGGCTCAATCCCCAGTATCAAAATAAAAAAATAAATAAATAAAAAAATAGGCATTCAACCTTGGAAATCTGGACCCTCTTATCCTAAATTGTCTAATCTAGGACATTATCAATCTGTTATACATGATATGTTTACCATCTTAGCCAGACTGCACTGTTCAGACACTCATCATTTTTCTTCCTTGCTGAAAGAATAACTTCCTATCTGACCTCTCTATTCCTTAGTGTCACCCTTCACCATCTGCCTTGCTGCCAGAATGTTTTTTCTTAAATAGGTCTGCTTTGGTTATTCCTTTGGTTAGCATCGTGTGATGTTTCCAGGTGCCTTCAGGGTGGAGGTTAAACTCCATGAGTGGCATGCAGTTCCCTAGGCTGCTCAAGGTCCAGCCCTACCTCTTTGAACTGCTGACTTTGAATCCTGAGTGAAGCCAGTGCAACCAGGGATTCCTGGATTCTGTTACCACATCACATTAACATATATAATGCTATATACTTTGACAGCAGGCATTTCATCCAGTTTCACTTTCAACCTCCCAAGTGCCCCATGAGGTAACAGAGAAAAGGAGCCATTTTTCTCATTTTAAAGAGGAAGCAGAGTACGGGACTCCATAGTAATTCAAGAGGTCAGTAGCAACTGAGCATGGTGGCACATGCCTGTAATCCCAGTACTTGGGAGGCTGAGGCAGGATGATCATGGGTTCGAGGCCAGGCTCAGCAACTTAGCAATGCCCTTAGAAACCTAGTGACCATGTTACAAAATAAAGATAGAGTTAGAGGTGTAAATCAGAGGTAAAATGCTAACAATCCCTAGTACTGAAAAATAAATTAGGTAAATAAATAAGTCATTACCATGCAGGATCACCTCTTAGTAATCTTTGTACAGAGTATAGAATTTGTCAATTATCTGTAGAGAACTGCATTATATACTTTTCTGCTCTAGCATACCACTGTTTCTAATTATATTTGATTCATTCTTCGTGAAACTTACCACATTTAATATATTCACATGTACAATTATTTTTGTAAAATAAATAAATGTTTAATTCCAAAATTGATTATACTTTTTTGACAATGCTGATCCTAGCTTTACTTTGTTAAATGGTTTATTAGGGATTCACTCTCCAGGGACCCTAAGACTGTAACCACCATCTTATCCAACCAATGGCTTATTGTGGAATTAGAGGTGCATTGGATTTTTATTTATTCTGTAAACATATGCCTGTGAAGGCATAAGTAATATGGAAAGGTGGATTTTTGTAGCAAACAAACTGCTAAATATTTTACATATACAGTCCACTGTAAAGTCATACAACAGTGAAGGATAGGGGTGGGGCAACTAGTATACTAATCTGTACATTGCATATGAAACAAATGTCTGCCCTAGGGAGATAGAGGTAGTATAAACTCAATTTAGTTCCAAAATTTAAATTAAAAAGTAAGGGAGGTTGTGGGGAGAAGACTGTTGAGAAATCTCATTTTCAACAAGTTAGAAAAAAGAAAATCACAAAGGCAATTTAGTTTATTTTTTAAACATTCCCTGTAGTGTTGTGAAGCCCAAACAGCAGCTCTGAGATAGCTCGTAAAACCTAGAATGCAGAGAGGAGGGGGATAAACTGGATGGAAACAAATAGGAAACTGTCCAATTTAATAGACCAGGCTGATTAAAATAAGAAATGTAAACACCCTCCCCAGATGAGAAAACATTGCATATACATAGTCACTTCTTTTTAGATTTCTCTTGGAATGTTTGCAACCCATGAAACTGGCTATATTATTTAAATAGTAAAAACAGAAATGAAATACTCAATCTTGTTAATGAAATTCCGTGGTCACCTGAACTATGTAACATGTAAAAGCAATGCCATTTCACTTAAATTTCCCTCTGTGGGTACAGAGCCCAGAGTTTCCACATATTAGTTCATGATGCATGGTTAACCCTCTATACGGTGGTGCAAAACTGAAGAAGTTATCTGAAATAGCCAGACAAGGATAGCTTGGAAGATAAAAATGAGATGTGCAACAGTCACTTAACCTGCTGGACATCTAGAAATTGATTGTTTTCTAGTTAATGTAGTAATTTACAAGAGGATATGTGATTTATAAGATAATTTGTTTACTTTTTAGAGACCAGGAGTAATAGAAATTTATTTTATCAAATTGGGACCATATACTTGTTTGCTTAATGAAAATGTCTTTTTTTTTCTAGTTTATAAATACAATATACATAGCAGAAAATAAGATAGGCTCAATTATGATCAGCAAACAACAAAAAAAAAACTAGGAATTTCAGTGCCTTAAAGCAATGTTTATTTGCTTCTCTGCTGTGCTACAGCCATTGTGTGTCAGCTAAGCATGGTGTTTCCTGCCACTGTTCCTGTATCTCGAAGGCAAGTGGAGTAGCTGTTTCTCCAAAATATGTGAGCTGCCGTGGCAAAGGGAGAGAGTGGGGCCTGGAAGTGCAGTCATACCCAGATCACAGAAAGCTGGAAATATTTGGTGAAAGCGGATATGGAATATTCTAGCATTCTGGGAACCTAGAGGAAGAAAATTACAGCCACCAAAATTTCCAAATAAAGCAGAGTGTGCTGGAGCATGCTTGTAATACCAGTACTTGGGAGGCTGAGCCTGAAGGATCCGCGTTCACGGCCAGCCTCAGCTACTTAGTGAGACCCTGTTTCAAAAAAACATAAAGAGTAAAAAATAGGACTGAGGGTATAGGGGTGTAGCTCAGAGGTAGAATGCCCCTTGGTTCAATCCCTAGAACTGAAAAAAAAAAGAAAAGAAAAAATTTTCCAAACATTTGGTGAACTGACTTCCAGTTACTTATGTGTATATGGGTGAATATGGAGATCATACAAATATTGTGTGATCTGCTTTCTGCACTCGGTATTGTCTCAAGGAGCCATTTCCCTTTTTTGTTTGTTTGTTTGTTTGTTTGTTTGTTTGTTTATTGTACTAGGGATTTAGCCCAGGAGCATTCTACCACTGAGCTATATACCCAAACTTTTTCATTTTTTATTTTGAGATAGGGTCTCACTAAATTGCTGAGGCTGGGCTCGAACTTGTGATTCTCCTGCCTCAGTCTTCCAAGTAGCTGGGATTATAGGCATGCACGACCATACCTAGCTCCTATTTTATACGAGTAGAAATTCATTATTCTTTTTGATGGCTATATTACATTCCCTTATGCATTACCATATTGACTCAATCAATCAACAAATAATTGGGTTATTTCCAGTCATTTCATTATAATAAACAAAGTTGGGGTTAACATTTCATCAAATATCTCTAGATTTCTACTAGTTATTCTTCTGGAGCCAAAGGAGTTTTATATTATATTATAAATATTTTTAGTTCTCATAAATTACAGCATTGTTCTACACATGGAATGTATTAAACTATCACCAATATTAAATGAAAAACTTGTATTTCTTAACGCCTTTGCCTACTCTAAATAGATTCAATATTCGTCATTTTTTTTTTTTTTTTTTTTTTTGCGGTACTGGGGATTGAACTCAGGGGCATTCTACCCCCGAGCTATACCCCCAGCCCTAGTTTTTTTTTTTTTATGCTTTATTTTGAAACCGAGTCTCACTAAGTTGCAGAGTGCCTCACTAGGTAGCTGAGGCTGGCCTCGAACCCGGATCCTCTGGTCTCAGCCTCCCGAATGCTGGGATTACAAGCGTGCGCCACCACGCCCGGCAATATTCGTCATTTTGATAGGCTAACAATAATATCTCATTTTCATTTTCATTATTGGTGGGGTTGACTGACTTTTCCTAGGTTACTTTTCCATTGGTATTTGTCTCCTCTAAATATTCTATTCAAGTACAAAGATCATTTTTTCTTTTGAAATGTGAATTTTTTATTGATTTTAGGGTATTCTTTGTATAGTAGGCACCAGGTACTACATATTGACCAGCATTTATTTGTATTGACTGCAAAATACATTCAATATTTCCCTTGATTTTGATATAACACTTTTTTCATATGTTACAAATATTTTAAAACTATTTTTAGTATTTATCCCTGTTTATTGCATCTTTTTGTTATATTGAATTTAAAATTTTAATTGTCAATCTTCATGACTTTTGGCTTTCATAGTATTCAGGAAATTAGTCCTCTTTCTAACTTTATAAAAATATTTGCCCATATATTCTTATGGCAGTTTTGTGGGTTTGCTTATATTTAATATTTTGTATGCCTACTCTTTGTTTAGCTGTGAGGAGTGAGAGACAGCTCTTCTTGTTTCAAGAGGCCAATTATGGCAGTTCCTCTTTTATCCATGGAAGAAATTTTCGAAACCTCCTCTTGTAGTAGATGACTAAAACTGCAGATAGTACTGAACCCTATGTAGTAGCATGGCAACACTGGGGCAGTTGATCTGCTAACCCAGCCAGCCACTTAGACTAACAGAACTAATGGACAGGTAGTAGATACATTCTGGGTATACTGGAAAAAGGATGGCTCATGTCCAGGGCAAATAGAATGAGATGGCAAAAGATTTCATGCCACTACTCAGGTATGTAATTTAAAACTCATGAATTGCTTATTCCTGGAATTTTCCACTGACTATTTTTGGATCAGTAACTGACATCCTGAAAAGGGAAACCTCTAATGAGGGGCATAGCAGGGGGTGCTCTGTTACCGAAAGTCAACTGAGGGCTAAAGTATAGGTTATTGCTATTATACTCACTAAAAGTCACAAATACAAGAGTAAAATCTTTCAAACTAATTTTAATTAATCGTATTCTAGAAGGAACTTGGGATTTACTTACACTTACTCTTCACATCAGTAGAGATTTTCAGTACTTTAAATGATTTTCTTTGTTTTTATGGTTTACATATTTATGATTTATCTTTTACTTCATGATTTGCAACATATTTCTGTAGTCTCCTGTTTGTGTTCCTGCTCTACAAATTATGATTTTTCTTCTGAGTTGTATACTAAGTCCTTTTTCTGATTTTTTGTCCATCTTTCATGTTTTGCATGATTTCATATGTGCCTATAGCTTTAGGTACAACTTATGCTGAAGACTTGAATAAATATGTCCAAAAGCAACTTGCTGTGTAGGTCTGGAGCTCATGAACTATCTATGTTGAAGATGTTTATTTCAATGCCTTAAGTGCATTTAAGCTCAAATATATGCATAATTGAATTAATTATTTACTATATAGCTTCACCCATTTTTCTGTTTCCATGCTTAGTTCTCTCTCTAACTTTCTCTCCTTCCATTTCTATCTCCCTACCCTTTCTATTGACCTCAGGGTGCTCTTCAGGGACCAAGCTGATATTCATTAAGTACAAACCTGTACAGAATCCTGTATATACCTAATATTACCTGTATCACTTGCCTAAGCGGAAAATATAGATTCCAAATATTGCTTCCTCACTCCTTAAATCATAAAAGAAGTCAGTCACAAATTTTTATTCATTCTGTTTTACCTCCTAACTTCTTGTTGAGGTACTTTACTATATATACATTATAATTTCCAGTTCCAGGCACCAAAAATTCCTCCTAGACCGTTGTCATACTCTCCTAATTATCCCTCTGCTGCTAGCTTTTACTTTCCTCATCCATGCCATATATTCAATACATCATATCAAAAGTGATCTTTCTAAAATGTAATTGTTATCATCAACTGTATTAATTACCTTTTTTGTCTCTATGTCCAAAATACCTGACAGGAACAACTTAGAAGAAAAAAAAAATTGTTTGGGCTCATTATTTCATTTGTACAGTCCATAGTTGGCCAGCTCTAAGGCAAAAACCTCATGGCAAAGGAAAGCTGCTCTCAGCTCCTGACAGTCATAAGGCAAGCAAATGAGTGAGAGAAGGGGACCAGTGACCCACTTCCTCCAACCATGTTCCAACTCAGAACCTTTCTGCATTGGGGACCATCTTTTCAACATATGAGCCTGTGGAGGGACATTCTATATCCAAACTCTAACACCAGCCCTCTAAATTTTGTCAGAGAGTCCTTATTTCTTAGATGATACATTTTAAATGTTTTTATATCAGAAAGTAAGGAACTTATTCCTTCCTTATTTCTGAAAAAAAAAAGTAAGAAAGAAAAAGTCTACTTTGGCATGCTAAATTTGAAATATTTTTGAAGCACATAAAAGCAAATGTTAAGTCAGCCTCTGAATAGAAGAGGCTGTAACTCAGATGTGTCAATTAATTAAGGATATAACTTGGAAATGTCCATGTACGACCTTGAAGGGACATGTGAGGTGTGAATAAAGACTAATCCCAGAGGCCTGAGGAAATACAACAGTTAATGTTTCAGTGGAGCAAAAGAAACCAGCTAGAGACAGAGCAGGAGTGGCTAGAGAGGTATGAGGAAAGGACATATGGTACTATAAGACCAGTGGCTAAATAAAGTCAGTAATGGCCACCATGACCCCAAAAGTTGAGTAGAGTTCAGAAAAACATATGCTGAACCTAGCAACTTGGAAATCATTTAGTGACCTTCCCAAGATCCATTCCAGCAAATTGATGGGGGAAATGCCAGATTAAAATATGGTGATGAAGGGTAATTATTTGGTAAAAAATTCAAGATATATGACAATGAAAGGGAAAGGGGGATTTTGTTTTGCTTCTGTTTTTTCTTAAGAGGGAACAAATTTGAGTATATTTGAGTACTTAAGTTCTTCAATGCTAAAGTTTTCATTGTTGTTGTTGACTTGTGTGGTACTAGGAATTGAACTCAGGGGCACTCTACCTCTGAGCTACACCCCATCCCTATTTTATTTTTCTATTTGGAACAGAGTTTCACTAAGATGCTGAAGGTGGCTTTGAATCTGCAATCCTCCTGTTTCAGCCTTCCAAGTACTAGAATTAAAGACATGTGCCTCCACATCCAGCTTCTTTGTTTTTTATTTATTAAAAATGTAGCTAACAAGCCGGGCGTGGTGGCGCACGCTTGTAATCCCAGCATTCGGGAGGCTGAGACCGGAGGATCCAGGTTCGTGGCCAGCCTCAGCTACCTAGTGAGGCACTCCGCAACTTAGTGAGACTCGGTTTCAAAATAAAGAATAAAAAAATAGGGCTAGGGGTATAGCTCAGAGGTAGAATGCCCCTGAGTTCAATCCCTAGTACCACAAAAAAAAAAAAAAAAAATGTAGCTAACAATGTTCACCTTGCCAAGTAGTCTAAGATGGAGAAAAAACTATTCTGATACATAATGAATATTCTGACACATAAAATATTCTAACACATAATGGACCTCCAGTATAAGTAAAATATTAATCTCCCTTCCCTTTCTTCCCCTTTTTCTTTCCACAGACCTACTGAATCTACCACCCTTTGTAATATTATGACCATTGTCTTTAGTTTCAGAAGAAATATATTTTCGCTCTTATTTACCTGTGATCTGTTGAGTCTCTCTTATAGTTATTCCCTTAAATGCTGGCACACCTTCTGATCTATATGTGTAATCTTAGCTCATTAAACAGAATTGCATTATTAGCTCTTCAATTTAAAGACCAAATGTTTACTCCACGTTGCCCTTTTCTGATTAGCAATAGTTAACAAGGCAACAGTCCCTATATGTAATGGAAGGCAAGTGAACACACACAATATGAATAGCAGTGAATCTGCACAAAAGAACTACACAAAGAACTTTTGTTTGGAGCAGGTAATGGCAGTCTTAGTCACAGTGTTATTCCTAATGAATGTTTTGGAGAGAACAACAAGAGGCCAAGTAAGTTCCTGTCATTGTAAAAGAACATTCTGAGCCACTGATGTAGACAAATTATCCATAAAAGACTATAGAGTTTAAATTTAATTGTTTGGAGTTGTGTTATTAAGCATGATTTTGCCCCCTAAAGTGCATATTTTGTCTTTTTTTTCATGGTAGCTTTGTGTTTATCAGCTGAAAGGAACTTGTATGGAGTGTATATAATTCAAAGGGATAGAAAATGAATAATGAGGCTAGAGCCCTTTTTTTAAGCACTGTTAACTCAGTGGCATGAACCTGAAATGCAGATCCACTTTGCTGATTTCATTTTGATAATGCTATAAGCTGGTCTCTGATAATTCCCTTCTATAATTGGAACAAATTTATAATTATGCTAGTTCATTCTCAGCCACCCAGTATCTGGAAGCTGAGCCAATCCATTCCTGCCCCTGTGTTTCCCTTGTAGATCATTACACAGCTAGCCTTTCATGGTGGCCATCAGAAATATTCCTCACAGATTCTATCTCTCAGATGGCTGTGTGTCAGTGATATGTGTTGATGTGTCACTGTCAAATTGTATGTAGCTTAGACATATACTTTTAAAACCAGTTTATGTATAAATATTTAGAACCCCTAATGCTTTAATCACTAGTAAGATGGCTTTTTTTTTTCCTCAGCAAATGAGTATATATTATAAACTAACAAGAAACAAATAAAAGAAACTGTTAATTAATATCCCCTTACACAACCTTGAAACTTCATACCTGAGATGATAGGGGAAATGTTAATACAGAATGAGTCTCTCTGAAAGCCGACTCTGTTGTCTTGCTAGAGAGTTCTCTCCACCCTGAAACAATCCCTTAACACAATATTTTAGAGTACTCAGAATATGAAACTTTGAAAGATACCCTCTTAAGGGTATCTGTGTCAGAGATTTTAAAAAAAAATCATTTTCCCTTACAGATGGGAATGAGCAAAGATGGAATTAGCAAAAAGCAAGATCCATCTCTGGGTAAGAAATACAGCAGAAAAGCAAATGGCAGCCTGTACCCTCCCTTACAAATCATCTTTTGATTGTGTGTCTCTCCCCATTCTTATATTTATGTTTCATCTGTTTCATGTTCCCCTTTCCTCTGATCATCGTTCTTGTGAATACTTTACATTAAAGTAAACATGCTTCATTCTTCACTCCTGACAATGTTATGATTTCAGTAAACAGTGGACGAGGACGTTCACTTTCTCAGATACCATTTACTTGTCAAAAGAATTTTTTTAAAAAAATAGCACAAGGCTGCACCTGACTTTCATAACTGAAACAAGGAAGTCAGAGGACAACTGTGATCCAACAAGAGACATACAATGTCAGGACCTGAAGTTACATGATCGGAATCCAGGCTTCCGCCTAGCTACTCGTGTATGTCATTTCATTCGACATCAAGGAGAGTAATTCTGACTCCGATCATTAGGTTTCTGTCACTTGCCTGGTTCTGCTGTGGTGGCTTCACTATTAGGCTGAATTTCCGCTTTCTTTTGTGATGCTAATCAGATAAGTAGACCTAAATGGAAGAAAACTGCAGTGTAGGTGTCTTTAAAATCAATCTATATGGTCTAGAAAGAAAAGCCAACACAAGTGGAAACATGATAATGCTGTTATAAATAATTTAAAGGAAATATTATCAAGGAGATAGGGGAACACAGGTGACATCTAATCAGAAAGTGGCAAAGCAAGTAATGGCCCAAACTAACATAGAAGATGGTCTGCTCCACTATGAGTAGAGGAGTGTCACACTATTTGATGGTTACATCCCAGTTAGGATATGTGTAATAATGTCAAAGCAGGCCTAAGAAAATGGCTAATGTCTCAGGGTAGAAAAAGCATCTGAAGGTCCCTAATTCCAGTACCACCATAGGTAAGTCATGGAATCTGTCAAATGGGAATAATAAGGTTTTCTTAACCTACTTTGGGTTGTTTTGAAGATCAAACAAGATAATGTAAGGGATATTATTGTGTTTACCTGCAGGGTAAAAATAATGGCAAGTGTTTATGTGGTTTCCTTCCCTTTATCTTAGCAAAGCAAAGGTGTCATTAAAAGTCATTCTTTTGACTTACATAAAATTGGTCTTTTTTATACTGTAAGACTGTAGGCTGTACCATCCCAGAGAGATTTCCTGGACTACTTATTCCATTTCTACTGATTGCCAAGAAGACAAAATAAAACAGTGTACAACTTTGAAATGGCAGGCATAAATTTTATGAGCTATATATTGACACATATTACATTTTGATGTCATATTAACTCAGGTCACTTTCTGAACAGCCTGACATGTTAGAATAGCATAGCTCCAATGTGCAACTTTGGTCCAGGGATATCCTTTAAATCATCCCAAGTAAAAGAATTCATTTATTCTATGATGCTGCCTTTGTCCAGGCAGTCTTTCCATTTATTTCAAATTGATGTAAAATATATATCATTATACAATAATTCTCAGTTTACCAGATTCCTAGGGTGGGACAGTCCAGAGGATTCCTCTGAGGTCCTCTGCTTTTCATCTGAATGGCAGCCTAACTTATTCTGTCCCTATCCCTGTCTCTGTGTGCATCTCAGCTCAGCTGCTCAAGAACTAGTTGGAAACCTTAAGCTTCTCTCTGTTGTTCCAGGAAATCCAGGTCGTACTTGTGTTTTATAACATGGAAACCTCACAAATGGTGTGAGAGTTGGTGTGTAGAGTGACCACATTGTGAACCCTGGCTCTCCATCCACATATACCTACATAACCCTGTTCTCCTTCTCTTGTCCTTCTCAAGTCATCTTGACAGTGATTTTAAAAACCATGTATTACCCTTTTTTTTTTTTTTTTTTTTTTGGTACTAGGGATTGAACCCAGCGGTATCCTGTATCCATGCTATATCCCCAGCCCTTTCTTTTTTTAATATTTTTTTATTGGTGCATTGTAATCATACATGTTTGTGAGGTACAAGCTGGTAGAGGCATACACGCACATATCTCTCATTCAACCCTTTCCCAATTCCCAGGCCGTTCCCTCCCTCTACTCTCCTTCTCATATTCAGTTTAGTGATTGACTTTGATATGTTTGTGAATGTACATCATGTGCATTCAGTTATGTCTCTTTCCCCCCATCACCTTCAGTTATGTCTCTTTCTTTGCTCATCTAAGATTTCTCCTTCTTCGTCTAGAGTCCCACTTATGACACACTTTCTCCCTATCTTCCGAATATTAGGGAAAGCATACAATTTTTTACTTTTAACATAATGTTTTCCAGTTCCATCTATTTTCCTGCAAATGACATGATTTTGTTCTTTATGGCTGAGTAAAATTCCATTGTATACATATCCCATAGTTTTGCAATCCATTCATCTGTTGATGGTCATCTTGGCTGGTTCCATAGTTTGGCTATTGTGAATTATGCACCTATAAATGTAGATACACATGCATTAGTCTGATAGTTTAGTAATGCTAGATCATATGGTAAGTTCATTCTCATTCAACTGAGGATCCTCCATACTGTTTTCCAAGGTGGTTGCACTAATCTGCAATCCCACCAACAATGTATTAGGGTTCCCACTTCTCTGCACCCTAGATAGCATTTATTGTAGTTTGTGTTTTTAATGATTGCCATTCAAATTGGAATTAAAAGAAATCTCAGGGTAATTTTGATTTGCATCTCTCTGATTTCTAATGATATTGATTATTTCTTCATACATTTATTGGTCATTTGTATTTCTTCTTTTGTGAAGTGTCTATTTAGATCAGTTTCCCATTTTTTGATTGGGTTATTTGTTTTCTTAGCAGTGAGTTTTTTTAGTTCTTTGTATATTCTAGATATTAGTCCTCTATCAGAGGAGTAGTTGACAAAAATTTTCTCCCATTCTGTGGGTTCTCTGTTGAGGTTCTTGATAGTTTCCTTTGTTGCAGAGAAGCTCTTCAGTTTAATGGAATCCCATCTGTTGACCTTCCTTTGAATTGCTTTTGCCTTTGAAATCTTCTTGAGAAAGTTTTACCTGTGCCTATGTGTTGAAGTGTTGGACCTATGCCCTCTTCAAGTAGCTGCAAGGTCTCTGGCCTGACATCCAAGTCTTTGATCCATCCTGAATTGACTCTTGTACAGGGTGAGAAAGTGGAGTTTATTTCCATTTCTCTGCACATTGCTAACCAGTTTTGCCAACACCATTTGTTAAAGAGGAAATCTTTTCTCCAGTGTATGTTTTTGGCTTCTTTGTCAATCAATTGGCTGTAAGTGTGCAGATTTGTTTCTGAGTCTTCTGTTTTGCTCCATTGGTCTATGTGTCTGCTTTTGTGCCAATACTATGCTGTTTTTCTTACTGTGGCTTTATAGTAGAGTTTGAAGTCAGGTATTGTGATACCTTCTAAATGGTTCTTGTTGCTAAGAACTGCATTGGCTATTCTGGGCTTTTTGTTGTTCCAAATGAATTTAAGGACTGATTTTTCTATGTCTGTGAAGAATGACCATGGTAATTTAATGGGTATTGCATTGAATCTCTAGATCCCTTTTGGAAGAATGGATATTTTGATGATATTTATTCTGTTTATCCAAGAACATGAAATATTTTTACATCTTGTAAGGTCTTTGTCAATTTCTGTTTTCAATGCTTTATAGTTTTCCATCTAGAGGTCTTTTTCCTCCTTAGTTAGGTTTATTCCTAAGTATTTTATTTTGGGGGGCTATATTGTGAGTAGAATTATTTTCTGGATTTCTTTGTCTGAAGATTTATGGTTGGCATACAGGAAAGCTTCTGATTTTTTAAGATTGATTTTGTATTCAGACACTTTGCTGAATTTGTTGATCAATTCTATAAACTTTTGTTTGAGTTTGTTGGGTCTTCTAAGTATATTATCGTGTCATCTACATATAGTGATAGTTTTAATTCTTCTCTTCCTATATATACTCCTTTGATTTCCTTCTCTTGTCTTATTGCTCTGGCTAGAGTCTCAAGTACTATATTGAACAAAAGTGATGATAATGGACATCCTTGTCTTGTTCCTGTTTTTAGTGGGAACTCTCACAGGTTTTCCCGATTTAATATGATGTTGGCTGTGAGTCTATTGTATATTCCCTTTATGATGTTGAGGTATGTTCCTTCTATTCAAATTCTCTGCAGTGCATTTAGCATGAATGGGTGTTGGTTTTTATCAAATGCTTTTTCAGCATCTATTGAGATGATCATGCGATTTTTGTCTTTCGTTCTGTTTATGTGGTGGATAACATTGATTGGTTTTTGTATGTTGAACCAGCCTTGCATCGCTGGGATGAACCCACCTTGATCATGTTGTATAATTTTCTTCATGTGGTTTTGAATGCACATTGCTAGTATTTTGTTTAGCAGTTTTGCATCTATGCTCATCAACAATATAGGGCCATATTTTTTTCTTTTCTTGAGCTGCTTTTACTTGGCTTTGGTATTAATGTAATGTTGGCTTCATAGAATGTATTTGGGAGAGTCTCATTTCTTGCTATTTCATGGAACAGATTGAGGAGTATTGAGGATTAGCACTTTTATAAAGGTTTTATAAAATTCACGTAGAAAACCATCTTGTCCTGGGCTTTTGTTTGATGGTGAACTCTTTATTTCTGCTTTCTGCTTTTTCTCTTTGATCACTACTGGTCAGTCTAAGTTTTGTATATCTTCTTGACTCAATTTTGGAAGGTTGTATGTTTGTAGAAATTTGCCTATTTCTTCCAAATTTCCCCTTTTGTTGGAGTATAGTCTTTCAAAGTAGTTTCTGATGACTCCCAGCCCTTTCCATTTTTTATTTTGAAACAATGTCTCCCTAAATTGCTGAAAGTCATGTTAAGTTTCTAAGCCTCATATGGAACCTGTGATCTTCCTTTCTCAGCCCCCAAGTACTACCAAGCTTACCACTGTTCTCCAATATAAAGCATTACTCTTATGTAGATCATACCTTGATTGGATAAATGAAATTCATTATGAATCCACATGCAGACATTTTGAAATACTATTGGCTTCCAAAAGATAGTTAAGAATAACTATGCTATAAATATCAATCTTCTAGATCCGATCTATCCTCAACTCTGGCACATAAAGTGAAGAAAAATACCTCCTACCTCATTTCTCCATCCAGATGCAAGATTTCTTCATTTGTTCTTGTTTTGAATGAGCTTGCCAATGTGTAGAGCAGTATTAAAATGATCAGGCAATGTGTAGAAGCATTCAAAGCTTCAATAACTGCAAAACTGAGATTGCATCTGTAATATATATATGAGCAACTATATTTGACACCGTTTAAAAAAGTCAGAGAGAGGAACTGAATTTGAGGGATCAGAGCACTTAGTAGATAATGGCAATTAATGGTTCACATTGGTATTTTCTTTGGGACATGAAGGAAGATTTCCTGGTTGATACTGTCCGTAATTCAAAGGTCAAGGGCTGAGATCCTACATAAGAGGAGAGCTGGCCTGTTAAAACATCTTTCTCTTCTTTCTAAACTGAGTAAGTTCTTGCTAATTTCATTTTAATATCCATTTCCAAAAAGTTAATAACACTATTACCTTTCTCATTCTCTTGTGGAATATAATAATAATAGGAATGTGAGAATTCTGACATATACTATCTGATGTAAATGAACATTTAGGTGTAAAGTTTATATGTATATGTTTGTACATTTATACATGAGTTTGATGAAATGTTAGAATAACACACATCTGTATCCCAGTAGATGGAAGGCTGAGATGGGAGGATTGTAGGTTTGAGGCCAGTTTTAGCAACTAGTGACAACCTATTTCAAAATAAAAAATAAAATATGGCTAGGGATGTAGCTCAGGTATAGAATACCTTTAAGTTCAATCCCCAATATCATACACAAAACAGGTTAGAATAAGTGAAATGCTATAACATACGCAAACTATTTGTAGGTGACCTTGATAACAGGTAAAATAATCTTTCTTAAACATACATCTTTTGAAGGAATCTCCCTCCTAATCAGATTAAACTGTGCTGCCTATTTACGAGGAAATCTAGGCTCATCAATTACCTTCTGTGCTATCTGGCATGAAGTCATCTTCCTAACTGGGATTATTCATCTGAACCAACTCAGTAGAAACCAGATGAAGGATTGGTTTTCTGAGATGACTGTCTCCAACAACCTTCAGAAACATTCAGCTTCTTATCAGTGGGATGATCTGTTAGCATGAGGTCATTTGGATCAGTGATATGAATGTCTGTTAGCCTTAAGGTGATCAATGTATTGATCCCATAATGCTGATTAGAAAATTTGTATTGCTTTTGTTAAGAGTTTAATTAGGGATTTCCAGTGTTGGTGATGTCTTATAAAATAATTTCTGACCTCAGTGTACATGAACACCCTTCTAATACTTGCAGAATACTCTGTACAGGTCAAAAGTTGCTCAATGCTTGCAATGAAAGTGGACAATAATACCTAGGAACCTTAAAATTCAGGGAGGTCAATTCAATAGAAAAGGATTAACTTCAGGGAAGTGTATTGAGCTTGTCTTTGTGGTAACATTCTTTAGGGAGCATAAGGCTGCTGTATTGCAATTTCATGGAGAAGGGAGGTTCATGGACATGTTTTATTTGGCCATCACAATTTATTTTGTGATATATGAGCTGTGTTAGTTAGCTTTCCTATCACTGTGACCAAAATACCTGACAAGAACAACCTAAGGAGGAAAAGTTTATTTAAGCACACAGTTTCAGAGGTTCAGCCTATAGTTGACCAGCTCCAAGGCAGAAACATGATGGCAGCAGAGGCGGGCCCCTCAACTCGTGGAGGCCAGAGAAAGAGATAGAAGAAGCAGCCAGGAACAGACAGAGTCCTTCAGGCCACACACACAGTGGCTCACCTCCTCCACCTATGCCCCATCTCTGAACCTTGTTGTATTGCCAGCACATGGGCGTTTCTGGGGGACATTCCATATCCAGACTGTAGAAGAAGACATCATGTAAGAATTGAGAAATATTACATAAAAATACACATCTCTGGCTGCTTGTAACAAATAGAAGCCCTGCCCTCGCCCCCCAGCTTTACACTTTCTCATGGTGGCACCAGTTGGACCCTAACAATGCTTATGCATTGACACAGGTCTGGTGGTCTCCATTATACTTCAGTTACCACTTTTCTGACACTGAGGCTAAATGTTCCACAAATTTGAAGACCAGTATGATGCAAGGAAAGCATTAAAGATTTTTGAGCAAAAACGAGTTCATTGTCATTTTTCATTGCACTGTTTTTTAAAGAAAGGCCCATGTCTCTAACTAAAATGGGAGACAGAAAGTGCCACAATTTTAAAGAAAAATGAGCATGATCTCATTCCTTTGTGGAAAGGATGAGCAGTCTCTTGTCTTCAATAAGCAGCCAGTGCACATGTATATCCTGCACTTGGTGCCACTTCACTAATTTATATTACTTGTCTGGCCCCAGAAGCATTTGTGTTTGCAGTTGCCGGTGCAGAGAATGTGTGCACGTGCGTGTGTGGTGTGTGTGTGTGTGTGTGTGTGTGTGTGTATGCACATGCACATGTGTGTCTTACTAGACACACATGTGCCTCTGGGTTCAATTCCCACTGTCACCAAAACACACACACACACACACACACACACACACACACACAAACACACAAAAAAGCAAAACAAAACAAATAAAAATAGCACCACCACCACCATCCCAACAACAACAAAAACTATCACCCCGACTCCTTTGTCATTAATAAGAACAAATGAGTCTACTTCCTGCAGGTCCAAGAGTTATTGTTCCACTATCCTTTCCTCCTGGCTCAGAAACTCAGTCTATACTGTCTGCTTTCTAATTGTTAATTCCCTCGTTTTGCTGTTCATCATATTTAGAAAGCTCTTCCTGTTTGTCCTCATGCCACTTGTCGTCCTCTTATCATTTTTCTCCCCAGAGAGCTGGTCAGGAAGTATCGGGGCCCCGGGCTTCTCGGGTTTTGAGGGCTCCCCATACAGGCCACCACTTATTGGGTGCCCCAGGCTGAACCCTCAACCATGAGGCCCCAATAAAGACGCTGCCTGAATGTTGCTGGTTCGAACCTCTCTTTATTATATCTCTCTCTCTCTGGGATCAAGGGCACTACACAAGCAGTAACAAACACAGCACAGAAGTCGTCTCTCCAAATAGTGCCTTTCCAATAACCCCTCTCTCTAGCAATCTGTCTTCCACTAGCAACCCACAACTTTTCCTCCCAGAACTTCCCAAGCAACCCACTCCAGCAACAACCCAGCCAGCCTTTCCCCAACAACTACAACAACTGGGCGAGAGGCAGAGGCTCTTAAAACCGTGCAGGGCCTAAGCCACGAGGCGTCTCATACAGCTCTCACCTGGGCCGGCCACAAGTCGGGCGTGCTGGTGCATGCGCTCTGGTGTGGGGCAGCCCCAGAATGTTTTCCACCTGCAGCCGCTTCTGGCACTCTGCCAGGCGCCATCTAGAGGCGAGGTCTAGCTGGCGGGACTAGGCTCCCGACAAGGGAGTAGAGGAAATCTGGCACTACTCAATAAGTGCTCTTCTTCCAGAGTAGATAGCCAATGAAAGCCCTGTGGACAGGGGCCTTGGATACTAAAACTAAGAATCCCAGCAACTATGAATGAAAGAAAGCTTTCAGAAAGAAATCTGGACCCAGGGATACTAAAGCCATTGTCATCAAGTGGAGATTGGCTCAAAATTGAAAACTGATAAGAAAACAAACCATACACTAAATAAACTAGGACAACCAACTAGGTAAACACAGTCCACAAATTTGATAGATAGGTTAATATGAATGATGAGTACAAATAATATGAATAGTTGAAGCTCTATTCACTATTTATTTATTTATTTATACTTGAGATTGAACCCAGGGACATTCTACCTTTGAGCCACATCACCAACCATTTTTGTTTTTTTAAATTTTGAAACAGGGTCTTGCTAAGTTTCTGAGCCTAGGCTTGAACCCATGATCCTTCTGTGTCAGCCTCCCAAGTACTGTGATTATACACATGTGCCACTGCATACAGCTGAAGGTCTCATTTAACTTGATAAAATCTCATGGCAGTAAATATGTTATAAAGATGAGCATATGTTTCATTTAAAAACATCAATAAAAATACAGGACAAACAATTAAATAAATATTCTACACCACTTATAATAAAACTAGCTAAATACTGAGTTTCTCTCTCTCTCTTTCTCTTTCTCTCTCTCTCTCTCTCTCTCTCTCTCTCTCTCTCACACACACACACACACACACACACACACACACACACACACACACATTTTATTTTTTCAATTTCTTCATTTCTTGCTGAGAGAGAAGACCATTAAGCACCTCACCTACTACTCTACTATAGTCTCCTTTCTGGGACTTTTGCAGCAGTACACTTTCATTCCCTCCTCTTTACCAAATTTTCCACCAAGGGTTTTCATCATGTCACATTCTAGCAGAAACTCTTCAATAGCCTCAAGTTCTTCTCAAGACTCATTAGTTCCTTCTGTGACCTATTCTTTTATAAGTTATCCACCTCTGATCCTCCAGGTAATCCCTGACTCAGTACACTCTAGCCCCAGTGGATTCCTTCCTGTTCTAGGAAATTCTAAGCAAGTTCCAACCTCCCGGCCTAATATCTGTGCATTCCTTTTCCCAGAAGGCCTTTCCCACAGGTATGCCTTGTTTGTTACACTTTTCACTCTGGACTAGCAAGTGTTTTTATAACAGGAAGCTCCCTCCAAGGACCCTATCTTGCTTTGACATTTTTGCTCTTATGATCCCAGGAATTTACCAAAAGAAAATATTAGGGCTGCAAATGAGCATCTAACCATATTAAATCAATTTTAGTAGAAAAGAGAGAGAGAGAAAAAAAAAACGAAGAAAGAAGGAAAGAAAGCATGCCAGAGCAACACAACAAGTAATAAAGTTCTATTTAAGTAGCTCATGATTCAACAACTTGATTTTGTAAGCAGTATTATATAGGCATTATGATTTCAACAAGTGAAAACACAGAAAATGCTTATAAAAGATGAAAGAGTCAAAGTACAAAATTGTATGTGTAGTGTTAGCTCAAATTTGCAAAACAACAAAAAAATCACAAACATATATTCTTAAAAAGATCTGAAGAAAATGCAGTAATTTGAGCTTCACCTCCATCCTATTTTATTTTTTTATTTTAAAACAGAGTCTCACTAAGTTGCTGAGGCTGGCCTCAAACCTATGACCTTCTTGTCTCAGCCTCCCAAGAACTGGAATTGCATGCATGCAATTGATTAAATAAGAGTGAGACCATTTGTGGGTTTTTGAGACTTATTTATTGGTTAAATAAGAGTGAAACTGTGGGTTTTTGTTTTTGCAGGGCTGGGGATTGAGCCCTGGACCTCAAGAATTCCAGACAAGTGCTCTATACCTAAGTTATATCCTCAGCCCAGTGATTTTTAAAATTAATTATTTTCACCTTACAGGAAGCATTAAGCATTTCATTCCACAGGTTTGGGGCCATATTACTCTCAACTCTTATATTTTGCTAAAAATATAGATTTTTTCATCTTTACGCATTAAATATAAGATATAGGAAAAAAAAGGAGCCGTCTTGATTTTGTTCACATCACTTTGCCCAGCACTCAGTACCATTTCTGATACTCAATAAAGGTTTGCATATTTGTCAAATGGATAAGTGAATGACTATGAAACATGCCGTGTTAGGAGCTCAGTTATAATGCTGGTTCCACTGCAGCTCTTTGTTCAACGGAGCTGTGCTTTGGGGCTCTCTGTCATTATTAATTTCCCCATCCAATTTGGAAGATGATGATGCCTATAGGAATGCCTGGGGTTGGTGGGGATATGCTTCTTCATTTCATGGTCCTGCAGTGCTTAAATCCTCTTCTCTGTGTTCTCCTGAAGTTCTCAAATCTCTCCTTATGGTTGTGTGGTATCATTTTCTCTTCTCAGATTGACTCTTCTGGGGTAAATTTTGGATGGTGATGATATTTAGTATCTAAATTCACTAATTGGGTGGTATATACAGTATTAAAGGATCTTGATACGTTTTCTTTTGATAAGTCTTTTTTTAGAGATGAAGCAGTCATCATAATCATCATCATACAAATTATTATATAATAGATGCCACTTATTTATTTATGATAAATTAGAATTCTTTATATTTGAACACAAAATGAATTGAGGCATCTTATTCTGAAACTACCTTTCAATTAGTATTCTAGTAGTGGGAAGAGTGTGATGAAATGTCCCCCTGATGTATATACTTCTATGCAAGCTATGGAATAGGCACTGCCATGCTTTCTATGACAAATTACAATTTTTTGTGCTTGTTAAGTTACTGTGTTCATACGCAGATACCTAGAGCTAAATAGCACTACCAAGATGGCTGTTACTGTTTACATATGGGATACCCCCCAGAAAATCTCAGATGTTAGCAATGTAGAGTTTTCACAGGTGAAATATTCAATCATGAGGAATATAACCTCATGAGTGGACCAATTTACTGAAGGACTGTTAATTTGAATGAATCAACTGTTAACTGTAGGCAGGCAGGATGTAGCTGAAGGAGCGAGTCACTGGGGTGTGGCCTTGGGGACTCTATCTGTTCCTGGATCCTTCCTCTTCTGCTGTGCTTCTTGGCTGCCAAGAGCTGAGCAGCTTTCCTCTGCCATTCTCCACCACCACAATATTCCTGCCTTGGAGCAGCCAACCATGCACTGAAACTCTGACACCGTGAGCCAAATAAACCTTTCTCCTCTGAGTTGTTCTTGTCAGGTATCTTGGTCATGTTGATGAAAATCTGAGTAACACAATAACAGTAGAGGGTTGAGATGTTGTTTAGGTGTGGAAGGAGAGGACTAATGGGGAAGGAACACACTTAGATCCTGGGAAACTTGAGAGCTTGAAGAAACAGGTGCTCAGGGTGGTGTACCTGTACCTGAAGAGTGAAGATTTAGGAAGCAGAAAGCTCTCATCTTTGTCTTTCTTAAGTATCTAGGGAAAGAGAAGCTTAGCAAGAATAGGATTCAGGTGCAACTGTAAAATTGAAAATAGAGTCCATATAGGAGCAGGCTAGGAGAAAATCAATCAGAGATAAAACTGGCCTGTGCTTAGAAGGTGGGTCATTGGGCTTCTCCAGAAGAGAATCTGAGCCTTAAATGTGTAAGACATCCAATCCAGAGCCCAAAAATCTATTGAATCATTGGAGGAGTGGCAATAAATAAATGAGTCCCTAAAGAAATAGATCTCAAAATCTGGAGAACACTGAGGTTTGAATCTGATGTGCATATGATTCTCAAATGTTTATTACTTTGGCCTTTATACATAATTACACCTTTATTAAAATGTATGTGAATGCAAACACATTGACTTGTCCAACAATAAATATCCCCTAAGCACAAAGTATAAGGTCAGCATATATGTGTTGACTTTCTGAGCTCCTTTTTGAAATATCATCAGTAGCAGTGTCATGTTGGAGTAAAATGAAATGACCTCATTGCAGTCACCTCCTTTCTCTTTTCCACCGTGCTTTTAGAAAATGGGTCAAAGTCAGTAGAATATTTATGTTCTTTAGTATCCATTTCCTGAATATAGCCAAATTTACTAAACAAAAGGAATGGGATATGGACTAAAGAAAAAAGCCATTGTTTTTGTACTTCATGTTAGTTTCGTCTCTTTCCTCCACTCCAGAAGTGTTCAGCTTCCAAATTCAGAAAGAGTTATTAGTTCTGCTAATGGCTTCTAACCATTCTTTCCTTCTTATAGGTGGAGTGGCTGAAAAACGAAGAGCCCATTGATTCTGAGCAGGATGAGAACATAGACACCAGGGCTGACCATAACCTAATCATCAGGCAGGCACGACTCTCAGATTCAGGGAATTACACCTGTATGGCAGCCAACATAGTGGCCAAGAGGAGGAGCCTGTCAGCCACCGTGGTTGTCTATGGTAAGACCAGCCCAAATGCAAGGAATGGATAGAGAGGGCAGGAAGCAGCAAAGTAGAGGGATGTGTATTTTATTAAAGTTTCCATGCTCAGAGCTTTGAGGACCCTGGGGTTCATCTATTCTAGTGCTCTATCCTGCCTCACACCTGGCTGGTGAGGAAACACCCTGCTTGCTATTCATGTTTGCTGTTCTGTCCAATATTAGACTTCCCTGAGACAGTCAGTGACATTTCCAATCTCTTTTTAAAAAATAATAAAAAAGTTGTTTATTTTCTTCCATTGTGTTTACACCCGAGAAACATGAAGTGGACAATTTCAGCTTTCCTCCCCACGCAAACCCAACATCTACCCCCATCTTCCCAGACCCACTGGCAGTTACTGCCTTTTCCACATATGAAATGCTCACAAAACAAACACTATTCTTTTACTATTTCAGGCCTCATATAAAAGAATTTCCTAGTTATTTAAATCAAGGCATTCCTTTCCATAATGGAAGAGCCCTGTGATTTATTTTTGAAGCACTTAAAGTAATAGAAATTCAAATGCTGATATTTTCTTCTTATGCTCTGGATTTCCAAGTGCTTTAGAGATGTATTGATGAGGTCTTCCTATCTCTCATCATTTCCCTGCAAAGTAAACCCTCTAGTCCTTGCTGGTCCAGAGGAGTGAGTTGAGGGGAGACCCATCACTTACTCATCTCAGGCTCCTGATTCCCAGACACTCGACTCTCAGCACCTGGCACAGTGCCATGCACATAGTAGGCATTCAGTAAAAACCTCTCTCCTTTTTTTCTCCCCTCCCCATTTGTGTCTCTCAGTGAATGGAGGCTGGTCTTCCTGGACAGAGTGGTCAGCCTGCAATGTTCGCTGTGGTAGAGGATGGCAGAAACGTTCCCGGACCTGCACCAACCCGGCTCCTCTCAATGGTGGGGCCTTTTGTGAGGGAATGTCAGTGCAGAAAATAACCTGCACTTCTCTATGTCCTGGTGAGATATATGCAGATTCCCTTTTCTCTTCCAGTCCACCAACACTGTTAAGCTGGTGTGAAACAGTTGGATCTATCCTTTCTTTCCAAAGTCACCCTCTTCCAGGTTCCTAGACTAGAGCCTCTGTCTAAGGTGCTGACTAACGTGGAACTTATAATGTCAAGGACATGGGGAAATAGCTCTATGCACTGTTTTAGAGCATTTTTTTAATACTCAGATGACACCAGACATTCACTACCAATAAGCCACATGCTCTGAAATATTTTTATAGAACCAGTGTTTGCTTGAGCTGAGCCATCCCCTTCTCTACTTGGGTTCTATCACTTTGTAGCATTTATTTGTGTAATAGTATGCAGAGATTTAAGTGAGTTATCTTCATCAAGCACAAAGGATCAGATATCCCAACCTTGACCTTTTAACTTTGGATTTGTTTATATAGAGTACAACTAGCAGTGATTGCATACTGTCACAGCTGTCTTTATTTTACATTTGGCCCTGTTTGCCTTTATTTCTGAATAAAGACCTCATTTACTGAATATGTCTTTTACCAGTTCTTCTGTTCACCTCTTTCTGGCTGTAACCCAATTTATGCAATGAGAAATAGATGAAATGGAAGATGGCTTTCTTTATGGAAAGCATATCCTCCCACTGAGAAATAAATTGATCTTGCATCTCATATGCACAACAGACCATTAACTGCAAGGGCACTGGGTGAGAGCCTCAAATTTCAAATTTAGTTTCACTCAAAGCTAAGGTGAGGCTCTCACCAGCAGCATGTTCTTGAAGTTTCCTTTTGAACTCATATTCAATAAATATTTATTGAGTGCTTACTATGTGCCAGGTACTGTGCAGGACACTTTTACACATGTAATGCTATTTAAGTCTGTATGTGAGTTTTATTATCCCCAGTTGACAGAAATTATAAAGTGAGGCCATGCGACTTACCCAGGGTTGAACAGCTGATACATTGATAGAACCAAGACAAAGACTCAGACATTTTGCTTCAGGTTCAGTATCTTTTATACTACCCTTCTCTTGACTAATTGCTTTGGGTTAAACATTGCAATACCTTAACCTACATAAGCAGAGTTAGACTATTCCCAGGAGGTAATGGGGCAGTTGCCTCCAATAACTGCCCTAATCTCTAGAGTTAATTTTTAATGGAATTAAGTTCAGTTTGCTCATTTCTACATACAGCAGCAATTCATGGCCCAAGAAATTCTATTTATGTAGGTCCTGTCATCTTGGGGTTTTGCTGACCCGTTTTAATTTAACATTATCCATATATTTGGGTTTAATTTTTTATTGTTTAGAGGAATTTGGAGCTTAAAGATAATTCATTTTATCCTCTGTTCTAAACTTATCAACCCACCAGGCAGAGGCTGATTACCAGTAGCTTCTGCACAAGGTTCACCTGTCTGTCTAAGATGCACTTGAGCGTGAAAGACGGGGAAAGAATGGGCAATGCCATTAGTCATCAACTCAAGGGTCCTGGTCATTTCAATGCTGCCCTTAATTCAGCGTTTGGTCTCATCCTGAAGTAGCAAGAGAATTACACTACTGCTTTAGTTAGGAAAGAAACCAGAGAGAAGAAGATACATGAATCTGTTGTTATGTTTGTGTTGCATGGTGATTTCTCTACAATCCAGTTCTAAGGACAGCAGCAGCAGTCCTGGGGTGAGTCTCTAGGCAGCTGCTTGCTTCCTCCTAATGGTGGTTTCTAATTTTTCCTTCTGAAGTGGATGGGAGCTGGGAAGTGTGGAGTGAATGGTCCATCTGCAGCCCAGACTGTGAGCATCTCCGGATCCGGGAGTGCGCAGCACCCCCCCCAAGAAACGGGGGCAAATTCTGCGAAGGTCTCAGTCAGGAATCTGAAAACTGCACAGATGGTCTCTGCACCCTAGGTAACACCTTCTGTTTAGCATCTTCAGTATTTGTTCATGATATCCATAGATTCATATATTTCAAAGAAAGGACACTACAATTATTAACTGGGTTAAAAAGTCAGCAGGTCGCCTGATCTCTGGGAGCAAAAAGGAAAAGGGTGTAAAGTGTAGAAAAACAAACATACATTTTTAGAAAATAGAAACAACTTTAAATATTTTATAACAATGTAATCAAATAATGTTTTAGGAGGAAATAATTTCAAAAACTGCCAGGAGCTACCATTTGTGTTAGGCAGGATTCTGATACTGACTGATGTGTGCTTAAATTTATCCCAAGAATTTTGCAGCACTATAAGGCATTTAAATCTCCAGAGGCCACAATCTTGGTAAGGAATATATGTTGCAATTATGTCTTACAAACTGTGGGGGCCTGGGGAAATGACCCCAGAGGAGGTGGGTACCTTTGTGTCACATTGGCCTGGCAGAGGTAGGAAATCAAATGTTCATTTCAAAACTCCCAAGTCTTTGTTTTTTCCTGAGGTCATAATATTCCCATCCCCAATGACTGTCCACCTGGGTTAGAAAGTATGGGAGGATCACATAGAGTCAAGGAGAGGGACAAGTTTGGGTAGTGTTCCTTTATTTTCTTTGTGCCCCTGGCCAAGTCACTTAACTTCTCTGTCAGACCAAAAGCAACAGCCACTTTCAGTTATTGTCCAGGTGACATGAGAAAAGGACATATGCACATTTCTTATGGCACTGAGGTGGTGCCCAATATTAACCCCTTTTTGACTTGTCTGCTTGAATGAACTGAGGTACTGATTTTGCTTGGAATTTTAAGAAAAGGAGACTGGGACATACATATGCGTAAGAACTAGTTTTCCTTCTTGGAAAATTCCTTGGGTGATATCCAGGAAAAAAATACTATAGCTCAATAGTTTGAGATTTTTTGGGAATATGTGACACTTTTATTAGGAAATATGACAATATCAAGACAATCTTAGTTGGATTTCTTTTCTACATTCATATACATGGGCGCCATTGAAGACAAGCACATGCTAACTGTTCTATGTTCAGAATGAATCTATATGGTTACTCAACATTTAAAATGGTTGATAGACTGAAATGAGTACTTATTCATAAACCACAATGCCCTTACTTGCTACACAAGTACTGAGTACTTGCATATATCAAACATTATGCAAGAGGCTGCAATAGAAGACCACATAGTCACCAGTTTCAGTGATAAAAGTGTGGTGCTCTCCAGTAAATGCATCCCAAGCAGTCGCCTTCTCCCCACTTCCTAAATGGAAGGAAACTGAACAAAAACTGAATAGCAATACATTTGAGAAAATGTGTTTCTGACACATTTTGAATGCCAGCAGACTCGACTGAAACACCTCTGAGATTTGACTACTTTTTAACATAGTGGCCATGTTTTTAAATTGACTGTAAATTTTTATAATCGGACTGTAAATTTCATATGCCTTGTGTAAAATGATGACAATGTAGATATTTGGCTACTGGTTGAATTTTAGATAATCATAGTAATAACCTTTTCTATCAACTACATATCAGACTTGTACTTGGGGGGGTGGAATCTGTGGAATGAGCTTCAACCTTAATTGACTAAGTGGGAGTTTACTGATTGAAGACAGAGAGTAGTTAGCTCTTAATTTAAGAAAGATTGGCTACCAAATGTGTGAATATTGTTTCTTTGCACATATATTGTAGTATGTGGTCACCTACCAGTTGAGTAAGAATTCTGTTGAAGGATGAATGGAATTGTCAGCAATGAGAATGCATTGGCAAGTGCAGAGCTGACTGGAAAATCTGAGATGAGTCCAGGCTCTCCAGAGAAACAGAACCAATAGGGTATAGGGTATACAATGGAGAGATATTCATTATAAGAAATTGGTTCATACAATTCTGAAGTTTGGCAAGTGCAAAGGTTGGTGGGTAGCAGAACGAGGAAGACCTGATGGCTCAGTTCATAGACTGTCAAGGATGAGAATTCTCTCTCTCTTGGGAGAAAGCCAGGTTTTTGTTGTTTAAGTCAACTGATTGAATAAGGCCCACTTTTATTATAGGTGCCAATCTACTTGACTCAGTCTGCTGCTTCAAAGGTAACATTACACAGAAATGCCTAGAAGATAATGTGTGACCAAATATCTGGGCACTCCTTGGCTCAGTCAAATTGACATATAAAATGAATCATCATCCTGGGTGCATATGTACTTGTGAAATAAAAAAGCTCAGCCTTTCCTTGGAGCCAGTAGTGACTTTCTTTAATGATTTCACTGATTTACTGAATGAATCCCTACTATAGGCACTGGCCATATATGGTTTTAATCACATCAGATTCGGTTTGAATTTTCCCCATAGTGGAAATAAAGTAGCTAGGAGACAGGCTTGGAATATCCAATATTGGAGATAGGAACTCTATTAAATACCCCCATGAGTTATTGATGCTTTATGAGTTTTTTTTTAACCTATTCAATCTATTCATTCCTTCCATTCTCTTTTCCACTTAAGCATATTTTTTCTAGCTTCCTTTACATGCACAATATGCATATTACCATGTCTATCAACTATGACCCAGAAATTTATGGGCTACAGTGATTAAACTTTTTTGAGGGAGAAATATGAGGACTATGAAATCATAAAGATGAGTGAGCTGTTTTGCATATCAGCTGGAAATGATAATGTTTATACAACCCAATAACAGGGTGCATTCTGTCCCTCTAGAGAGAAAGTAGCTACCATTGTCAACAAAAACAAGTAACATTTCTTTTCACTCTCTATGCAGGAAGCGATGGACAGTAGTAGAATCAAATAATACCAACATCACTCTGTGTTCCTTGCTGGTACTCTGTCCGAGTGCTCTTGATGAAAATAGCTGTGCTTTTAGGATGGAGCTCCAGAAAGAATGGTTCAATTAAAATAGCATTTGGCAATAGCTCTGTGGAGCAATCACTTTGTTGAAAGATCTAGGTCATGTTACAATTTGGGAATTTCCTTCATCCTAATTATATTCCCTTTATGCCAAACATGACCCTAAAATAGTTCCTCAATTCCCACTTTCTCTTGGAAATTTGACTGTGACATTGTATGGCTCTTGGATGACCTATACTTCTCTTATTTTAGTTAGCCTTCTGCAAAGCATCTGGATTTCCTTTGCTGTCCCCAAGGAATACATTTCTCCTAAAGATGGAGCTGCCATCTCTGAATGATCACTTTAATATTTGGATGTGATTGTTGCTTGGTCATTTGTGACTGAATCATAGAACCTTAATGTTATGCCATCACAGGCGACCACACCTAAATGCTCTCAGTGAGAAAAGAAATGCCCTATGACTGATGAGAGGAAGACTGGGCCATTTTTTGCCATAGCAGTGAGTTTGTAGATGCGATTGCAAGCATAAACTAAACATCCAGTGTCTTTATGCTAGAACATTGCTTTTCCAGAGGAAAAAAAATAATTATAGAGTATGACTATTTTGTTGGTGGTGGTGATGGTTTTTGTTGTTGTTGTTTTGTTTTGTTTTGTTTTGTTTGTAATACTGAGGCTTAAGCCCAGGAGCTTTTTACCTCCAAGCTATGCCCCCAACCCTATTTTTAGTCTTTACTTTGAAACAGGGTCTCACTAAATTGTGGCAGGCCTCTCTAAGTAGCTGAGGATGACTGGGAACCTGTGATCCTCCAGTCTCAGCCTCCTAAGTACTGGTATTACAAGTTTGCGCCACCACGCCTGGCTGACACAAGAGTTTTTGAATCCATTTTCTCTAAGTATGAACATCAGAACCTAATAGCTCTCTCAGCATCATCCTTTCTACCTGCTGAACAGTTGCCTCTGTGTTCTGAGCATGATAGCCAGTGATGCTAAGAACCAAAAAAGGTGAACTTCTAATCACTTGCAAATAATGCTAAATACCTGTGTCTGTCTCAATGATGGAAAAAGAAAGGCAAGAATGGCAGGGTTTTTAGTTTGATCCAAAGGAATAGGAGAAGCCTTCTCCCTCTCTCTTTATTCCAGGAGAAATAAAAGTAATGGTGTGGCTTGAGAATATTAAATGGACTTGCCTTAGAAGGGATAAGTGCCTACATGTGTAGTGTAACTAAAGCCAGAGAAATGCCAGGAGGGCCTAAGAGAGAGAAATCTTCAAGGCTGAGCTACCAAGAGCTAATCTGTCCTTCTTGTCAAGATACTGCACAGGTCAATTCAACATTGACAGTTCAGCAACTGAAATATCAGTTAAATGGTGGTTTGTTTTCATTTCTGCTGGGCAGATTGATAACAAAAATTTGAATGGACAGTTTGGCAACCACATCAAGGATAAAGATGGGCTATTTAATAACAGGTTCAAATAAACATCCCCAGGCTACCTCTAATAATCTAGCCACATTGTTTTTTAAAAGCTCTACTTAAATGACCTTAGAGGAAGCTCCAAAAAAGGTAAACCTCTAATCACTTGAAAATAATGGCTGCTTTGTCAAGCATTCCCTCTCAGACTAATCTAAGCCTTATTGTTATCTATTTCAGTAATTACCTGAGGCACTTCCCTATATTTCCTGTAGTACTAAATAAGAGAAATTTTATACTGAAGAAAACTCAGAGAATCTTTAACAGCTCCTTTACTTTTTTTTATTGGTGGTTTTGTGGAATATCTGTTTTACATATAGGATTATAACAGATGGGTGTCCCTTTACCAAAACAAAACACAATTCCTTTCTTTGGACAAAGATTCAGGAATCAGGAATCAACCTTGACATATTCTTTTTTCTTGCAGGAGTGGGGGATATACTGGGAATGAACCCAGGGGTATTCTACCTCTGAGATACACACCTAGTCCTTTTTAATTTTTATGAAATGAAACAGGGTCTTGTTAAGTTGCTGAAACTGGCTTCAAATCTACAATCTTCCTGCCTCAGCCTCTGAAGTACTGGGATTATACGTGTGCACAAACACACCCCCGCTTCATTCTTGACTTAAAATTTTAGTTGGGCAGCTGGGCGTGGTGGCGCATGCTTGTAATCCCAGCATTCAGGAGGCTGAGACCGGAGGATCCGGGTTCGCGGCCAGCCTCAGCTACCTAGTGAGGCACTCCGCAACTTGGTGAGACTCGGTTTCAAAATAAAGAATAAAAAATAGGGCTGGGGGTATAGCTCGGAGGTAGAATGCCC
>PVLC010012878.1:0-43158 GCA_004027655.1 Graphiurus murinus
ATCTGTGTTCCTTTCAGTGTCAGCTGTGTATTGTTATAATTATTGTGGCAGTGTTTCTACATGTTCAGAGTAAGAGTGAGTCTCTGAAAGTGTGGCCCCAAATATTGTGAGAGGTGTAAAAACATCAGGTGCAGGATGGAAAAGGACTAACTCACCATCTTGGCAAACCCA
This sequence comes from Graphiurus murinus, assembly GCA_004027655.1. NCBI lineage: Eukaryota > Metazoa > Chordata > Mammalia > Rodentia > Gliridae > Graphiurus > Graphiurus murinus. Next base: position 172 of record PVLC010012878.1, read on the forward strand.
TCCTCATGCCTGGTCTTCTGGCTTTCAGTATAAGCCTTGTAATTCCACAGTGGAACAGCTAAATGCCTACCTGCTTCATTTATTCTCTATTTACTTTTCCAATGGCTTTTTTCAGCTTATTTCCAGTTATTCTACCTGTTTCACTCCATTCCTTCCAAAGACTTTTTCAAATAAGTATTTCTTAAGTTTCTCCTTTATAAACTTACAGTGTACAATATTACATCTCTGCAGGGTGCTGTGTAATATAATGTAATACTCTATGATATATACATTATAATACGTTCCTAGCCAACTTCTGGGATGGGATTGAATAATATGAAAGAATTAACCTCCAAAAGGGATATACTATTTGATATATAATTTTATATCAAGAGAACTTCATTGACCAACATAGCATCCACTAGACATACATGAATTTTAAATTCTTGAAACGCAGATAGTACGGAGGAACTAAAATTCTGTCTCAATTAATTTAAAAGAGTTGCTCGAGTCAATTATTGACAGTCTTTCAATGGGGAACTTTAATATGTGAATCTCCTTTTTCAACTGTGGATTTGATGAAATTAAAAAGTATATTAGATATTTTTATGAAAATTTAGTATTTAAATTTAGTATTTAAAAGTGAGGTGAGCTACTATCCCAGTTTACTTGGGGCTGAAGGGTCTTCCTTTCTTCATGACAAAATTCCAGAGCTAACTTCTGCATCATCTCAGAGGAACTGGAGGGGTTGGTCATACAATGAAGGGTAACACTGGACTTCAAAACAATATATGGAAGAAAAAGAATGTAACATTTTGCATTAACACTTGACATGTTGAAATAATATTTTAGATAATATTGAGTTAATAAAAGTAACCCAATTTTTCATGTTTCTTTTCTGTTTTATCCATTTCTTTTTTCTTTATTTTAGTATAGTTACTAGAAAAGTTAAAATGGTTAATATATGGTTAATAGTATGTTTCTATTGGGCAGAAGTGGTCTATAACTTAGACTACTTTGGTTTTATTTATCTATCTATTTATTTATATTTCCATCCATTTATTTACTGTGAACACTTTAAGTTTAATACCTGGACTTATGAAGTACTGGAGGCCATCACACAGATTTTATTTTATATCTCTAGTGTCTTAACAGTTACTCAAAATTGTCAACTTTTGAGAGCTCACTGTGTTCTAACCATTGTCAATATCAATTTCCTACATTTTATATACCAAATAGAATTGAAACTTTATGATATGTCACAGAGATAACTTCACTATATTTTCATTTCACAGGTTAAAAAAAAAACTGAAAAAATCTATTGACCATTTTTCTTGTCAGTGACACAGTCCAGGTTTCCAACTCTGAGTGATAATTCTTACCAAGGTGATGTCAACAGATATGATCACTTCAGCTTTTTATTGTTATGTATAGGACGAGTTTAATAGTAACATACAGGAGTGTAAATGACAACATAGACCACTGGACTATCTGGATGGTTCTTCCAACAAATAAATGATAATAATCAAGGCAGTCGACATCTTTTCTCTTTACTCTAAGTGGTAACCTACCTTTTGTCTAGGATAGATATAGATCTTTCTAATAGATTTCTGGCTCCTGGCTCAAGATTTACTTTCACCAAGAAACATAAGACTACACTAAGTACTGAACATGCATTATTTTATCTCATCATGATCTAAGGTTTGCAATTTAATATATCATTATTGGCTCCCTTTTACATATGAGAAATTGAGGCACAGAGAACTTAACCAAATTATTAAAAAATGCTCCCAGAATGTTAATCTGGTTTCTTGGGCTTCCAGATTAGTAACTTCTTGCCCTCTGATATGCTGAAAAAGTACATAGCTACATCTTCAGACTAGTGAATATGAATTTTAACACATTCGTGAATTATATCTCATAGGGAGATGCCACCAATAATACGAGGTTTATACTGTATTCATTTCCATTGGTGCTGCGACAAATTACAAACCTACTGGCTTAAAACCGCATACATTTATTCTTTTGCAGGTCTTGTGATCAAAAGTTCAAAATCTGTTTCATTGAGCCCAGGCTGAGGTGTCAGCATGGTGGTGCTCCCTGGAGATGCTCTAATGTGAGAATCTAGTTCCTTGCTTTTTCTAGCATCTAAAGCTGCACCCCTTTCATTCCTTGGCTTTTGAACCCTTTTTCCATCCTTATACTTGGCAACTTAGCATATTCAAACCACTTTGATTTGTTGTCACACTACCTTCTTTTCTGTCTCTTAGTCAAATCTCAGCTGCCTTTCTCTTATAGGTATACTGGTGATTACATTTAGGATACACTCACATAATATAAGATAATCTACCATTTCAAGATCCCTAACTAAATCTCATTGGTAGGATTCCTGTGGCTAAGTAAAAATGCATCCATAGGGATCTAGGTATTTAGGCCATAGACATCTTGGGAAGCATAACAGCTTACTACCATGATTTCTACAACAATCATAAAAGTGAGCATAAATGGGTCTTTTAGAAAAGAGTACAATCACTTGCTAAATGCTTATGTAAAGCTCAATTTCATAAGATAAATATAGATGTTGACAGCATTCGTGCTAAATTTTATTGTTTCTTGTCAATTCTTTTAAAAATATAGCCACAGATAATTGCATGTTGGTTTTCTTCATTGTAAAGCATTTATGAGACCTACTTCAGACACTGCACATGACATCAAGTAATTAAAAAAAGGATGTATAGAACTAACATGATCCCATGTGGCTGTTTCATCTGTTCGTGGTGGGTCTAGTCAATCTGTTTTTATTGTCATGGGCACTCTTTTAAATCATCTTACTAAATTCATACAGATAAAATATAGTTCATTATATTTTTCTTCTGGGAGAATTTAAACATTCTATATATTTGTCTTAAGGGGATTGAGAAATTGTATTATTAGCTAGTTGAAGATCTATGCACACATAATTTGAATGTTCTTAAATTGAGGATGTTCTGTATTTATAACAGTAAACTCACAAGACACTTTTGAAGAGATGCAGGTTGCCTGAATAATATGTGAGATCTTTTTAGGTGAATAAAACAATATTCATGCTCATATTCTACTGAGAAAGTGCACCAGTTTATATTAAGCCATCTTACTTCCATATAAGACTTTTATATATTTCAGAGTACATTTAGGGCTGGGGATGTAGCTCAGTGGTAGAATGCTTGCATGACATGCTTGAGATCCTTTGTTTCATCCCCAGCACCTCACAAACAAAACAAAACAACAAAAACCCTTTTATGCCCAAATGATACTTATATACATCTTTGATATAGGAATAGCAGGTATTATCCCAATATTGCCAGAAGAAAAGGTTATTGGAAAACAGAAGATTCCAGGTGAGTTTTCCTCTAAGGTTTATAAGCTAGTTGCACCTAGGACCAGAACACAGATGTCAATCTTGAGGTTCTTAGTTTCCATGCTCTCTTTTAAACCATCTTACTAAATTCATACAGATACAATATTATTCATTATATTTTTCTTCTAGGAGAATTTAAGCATTCTATATGTTTGTCTTAAGGGGGTTGAGAAATTTTATTATTAGATAGATGAAGAAACAAAGTTGAAATTAATTCAATATATTCACTTGGTCATTAGTTCATGTCTACATAATTTTAGGGGACTAGACTAAACTAATTTAAATTCTGGTTCAAACATTATTTTCTCAAGAAGTCTTACCTTGGTTAAATTTTTCCAGTCAAACTTATAGTACCATATGCTAGGTGTTTGTATGTGTGTATGTATAAATAAGTCATATTATGTACAAATAAATGTTATATATGTATACATAATCAACTTGTTATTTATAACCTGTGCTAGAATAAAAGCTCAGGAAGACAGAAATGTTTGTATGTTTAGTTTATTAATTTATTACAAGTGCCTAAAATCAAACTGGATCCATTATAGGTGCTTGATTAAAATTTGTTGAAAAATAAATTAATTCAAAGTATTATCCTAATAAGCCACTATGTCTTTAATAGAAATGATAACTGTGAAAATAGTTTCTTAAGTTTTAGAGCATTTTCCCTTCAATAACTACTTTCATATAGTTTATTCTCACTTTACAAATGAGAAAACTTTGGCTCATTAGAACACAAAAATGAAGTTACTTTGACATGGTTGCTTAACAGTTACCAGTTAATTTATATATGGATATAAATGTAACTGGCCCCTTCTATCTTAATCCAGTTGCTCAAGGGAAGCATGAATTAATTATGACAGACAGTGGAGGGTAGATATTCCTAGTAATACTCCCCATGGAATAATAGGTACTCACAAAGTCCCAGAGATACCCTCACCTCCAACCATCCAGCAGTCTTATTCAATGCACAACTGATGTGTGGTTTTTTTTTTTTTCTGTACTCTGGGGATGGAACCCAGGGGCATTCCACCTCTGAGCTACACCCCAGTCCTATTTTATCCTTTATTTTGAAACAGAGTCTCACTAAGTTTCAGAGGTCCTCACTAAGCTGAGGCTGGCCATGAATAGTATTTCTTGAAGAACAGATAATTCAGCCAGTTCTCATCTCCACCCCTGTTGCACAGATGAAATGGAACTCAACATTGAACATTAATTCTTATTTTTTACTAAGAACAAAATGAAATGCTCCATTTGCCAGCAGCCTCCACATTGATCAATCTGCACTCATGTTGTGGTTAGGTCTGAGGAAGAGCATGTGGCTATATTTGCTTAATTGTTTGCAAACTCACCCTATCCTTCAGTGGCTGCATATTTATACCAGAAGCTGCATTCAGCTGAGACTAATATACTCCAGAGTAAAAACAGAAAATCTGTAATCATTTTCTTTGAGGGCCATCAAAAAAACCTAGTTCCTTCTCTTGACTGCATTTCAAGGAAAGGATATTATTTCAGGAACTTATGGCTGATTGAGAGAAATGACGTTTATTAAATGCCCAAGGATTTAATAAACTCCTTTTACATTCTACAAAAACAACCAAGTAAAGAAATAAAGCAGGTGCTATATGTCTTGTGTCTCAAAGAGGTTAAATAATTTATCTACGTCAAACAACTACTATGTGTTAAACCAAGAATTCAGTTTAGATCACATTCCAAAATATTTATGCTCCATCTCAATATCAATCTCTTTTTTTCTGTTTTTGCTTTTCCTAAGTCTGTGACCACTTTTAAAGAAGGCAGGAGAATCTTGAGAGATTATTATGTGCAGACTTTGCTTAAGAGTATCTTCACAGGATAAATATTCAACAAAAAGTCTAGCAGTTTTAATGGAAGTTCAAATGTTGGGGATACCTACATTTATTAAGAATGCACAGTATTTTTGTGCATTTCCTACAATGCACAGCAAATTGTCATCTTTCAAAGCTGTTGATGGAAGTATTTGGGTATTTTGTGAGAAGAATACATATAAATCAACAACATCAAGAGTATATGATTATGTTGGAATCAGGCAGGAAGAGGATAACTCTGAGATGATATGCCTTCTATTAAATATATCAATTATTATGTCTAGATCATGGAGTTGTTGGGTTTTGCCATGAGGTGGAGAAACGAAAGTTTAGACCACAGAGAAACTATTGCCATATAGCTACCCATCATGTCTTACACCATTAATACCACCAATAGTACCTCCATTACCTATGAACCATGTGAAATCCCCTGCTCCAACATCTACACCAGCAAGCATACAAACATTAAAATGGAAGACAGGTGTAGGAGCTTAATTGTTGTAATTAAATAGGGAGATGTGATCTTAGGGTGGGATGAAGTTCACTTTAGCTAGGCTGGTCTTGGGAAAAACATGGCTCAAATGTAATACCTAGACTTCAATAGTGAGAAGGAGCTACCTGTGAAATCTTCTGGGAGAAGAATGTTCTGTCAGAGGGCTTGGTATGTGCAGGCTCTGATTTACAAAAAAAGTAGTATATATGAGAAACAGAAGTAAGGCCATTACAATGAAGGGAGGGAATGACAGTGAAAGACTGCTGAAAAGAAGGATCATGAAAAGTCTGGTAGGCAGTGATGATGGCTTTGATTTATTCCAACTGCATTGGGCTATTGTAGGAGGGATTTAAGTTATAGGACATAATTTATATTTAATTGTAATTAAATAGGATGATGTGATCTTAGGGTGGGATGTCCTATAATTATAAAAATATTTATATTTTTAAAAAGTTTGCTTAATGGAATGTGTAGTAAAGTATAGCAAGAGGGAAAATAGGGGAGGAAAATGCCCATGATCAATAGGGAAAAATGAGAACACTTATTAGGAGATTTGGACTTTCATGATGGAAATAGGTGAGGGTGAAGAGCTGTCTAACTGAGGTGGGAAGGGTTTATAGTACTCTAGTACATCTAGAGCATGTCAAATGAGCCTAAGAATCATTGGATGCAGTTACCTTTCTTTACATGCTATCAAACATTTGTTCTATAACATATTTGTACCTTGAGCCCAGGAATGAACCCAGGTGGAAATATCATGTATACACTAATGTGGCTTGTAGTGTTCATGGTCATAACTGTGTAGAAGAGTGAGGGACCGAGAGAGTTAGAAAGATAAAATGCCAGCAACTTCTTTTAGTATCAGAAGAGCTTTGGGATAAATTATGTTTGAGGGGGAAGGTTAGAGAGCCACTGAGAGATCAAAATCAGTAAAAGATGGAAATATGGGGAAGAAAATGTAAAAAAGGGTAAATGGCAAAAGGGGTGAGAAGAGGCATAGAAGAAAGAAAGAAGAACCAAATGTGTGTGATACGGGTCATGATGGAAATATATGGCAATGAACCTGGGAATTCCTTTCCAGCTTCAGGACAATGCACTTCAAAGGGACTCTGGATATCAGAGTTTGGAGCACCAATAAGAGTAATCACCATTTTCCATGTACCTTGACATGAAAAACACTTGGCTAAATTCTTTATGTACCAGATGGGGAAATTGAGACTTTGAGAGGTAGTTCAACTTATCCAAAGTCCTATAGTAATAGTCAACTTCAAGTTTCCAATCCAAATCATCTAACCCTATCTGTCTCATTATACATTAGTCTCATCTATTGTTAAGTGGCTTCAAGTAGTATGAACATATCTATGCTTGAAGCATTTCTTCAACAGTATGATACACATTCTTTTTTTTTTTTTGCATCATCCTTCCCATTTCTAAATAATATTTCTTTATTTGACTGTAATACATTTTACAATTGATGGCAACTTGAGATATTCAGTTTTTTAAAAAATATTATAGGTAACTCTGCCAAGCATTTACCTGCATATGTTTTTTGGGACATATGTTGTTTCTGTTGATAGATACTTAGATACTTAGAGATAGAATCACTGGATCATATTATATACATATATTTAGCTGTAGAGAAGTCTGCCAAAGAATGTTCCAAAATGGTTATACCAAATCCCTTCATTTTTAGAGTTGGAAAAAAGTGAGGCTCTTGGGGAGTAGGGACTTGCCAAAGAAGAGTGAGCTAAGCTTGGACTAGAACCCAGGTTGCCAACTTTCCGAAGTATGTGCTCTTTCAGTTCAAGGGCTCATTCCCTTGCCCTATTCTAAACCATTCACTGAAGACATTCTCGATCCTTTCTATCATTGATATTTTAATTAAAATGCCTAAAATGTATTTCTCCTTCTTCATTGTAAGTTCAGGATGAAATTCTCTAAGTAGGAATAGTTAAAAAAAAAAAGAATAATTATTTGTGTTAAGACAGTCTGATGGGAAAACCAGACAACAACAGCTATAGGTCATTTATGTACTTTTGAGTCAACTGGATTCCTTCAGTGAGTTTTGTTGCAAAGCTGAGTCACTGGCTTTTGTCCACATTTGAGAACAAGTACCATTGTACTCAAGAAGGAAAAGCAGAGTCTTTTTAAAAAACATGTCTCCAACCATCTCTCATTTTTCTGGATACCGTGATTTCTCAAATCATCTCATTGTGTGAGGATCAACCAACTCCATCGACTACCATAACAGTAGAACATTTTATTTATGCACATTGAAATAAAATAAATGTACCTAATTCAAAGGTTTACAGAAAAGAACAGAACACAGTGGACAATTTTATTTCACAGTTTTATTAATTATGGAGAAAACAGACATATAAGATCCAAAGGTGCTATGTGCATGCATGTCCTTATCACTTTGAACTTAATTATGCTGTGTGATTACAATGCACCAATAAAACTATGGTAAAAGAAAAAATAGTAATAGGTTATTCACTATTAAGGACATCTGAACAAAGCATAGTGAATTCATGGATGGAAAGAAATTTTGTAATTTCTCTATTCAATTTCTGATGTTATAATTTTTCATTCTATGGAAAAACCTATGTATTATACAAGATTGTGAGATTCATAGTGATACCTTCATATATGTGCATAACATTATTTGCTCTGTTTCCTTCTCCAGATCTCCCCTCCTCCTTCCTTCACATCTTCTTGCACTACTCTACTGGTCTCTTAATTTTAATGAGGTTCCTTCCCCCTTGTTTTGTTTCTTTTTTCTATCTAGTTCCCATGTATGTGGAAAATAAACTCTTGATTTTCTGAGTCTGGCTTATCTCAGGCTGATATTCTCCAGTTCTGTCTATTTTCCTGCAAATAATATAATTTTATTCTTTTAAGAGCTGAATAAAATTCTGTTGTGCTCACATATCACATTTTCTTTATCCATTTATCTATTGATGGACACCTGGTTCTGTAGCTTGGCTATTGTGAATTGTGCTGCTATAAACATGGATATGCATGTATCACTATAGTGTTCTGACTTTAATTCTTTTGAGAAAATATGGAGGAGTAGTATATCTGAGTCATGTGGTGATTATATCCCTAGTCTTTTGAGGAATTCAATACTGATCTTATACCTTTATCTTTTATATCTGGGATATTCTAGAAGAGTAATTCTTCGTTGAAAATATTCATCAAATGCCTATCACATATTTTCAATTGTGTCATTCATTTATTCAACAAATAATTGCTGATCACCTACTGTGTGCTAAAGCCCTACATTCAGCACTAGCATCATTATACTAGAATTATATTTTTTGTGAGTTTCCTTTGAAGGAGAACATTGTCTGAGGCCCATCTCCCTCTGTGATTGCATGGTCAGAGGCTTGGGAAATGCTTCCCACCTGCATTAGCTGTTTGAAAACTTTATTAAGTTCATTTCTGAGATAACTTTCAGTATCAGTGAGAGCAAGGACAGCATGTGATATGCATTATCTTCTAATGGTATGTAAGTGAATGGAAGTAATGTATTTGCAACATTGTCTAGCTGAATCCTTATAAAGAAGAAATCAAATGATCACAGCAGATGGAGAAGCAAAGGCCACAAGTGAGTGGTTTAATAACCAAGGGTCAGACTGATTGTGTCCCAGAATCCAGGAAAATTCTTAGCAAGTGAGGCTCCTGGGTGGTATTTGGAAGACTTTGGGACATAATCCCATCAATCTCATTTGCATCCTTTAACTCCCAAGAAAAAGAAAATGCACTTACAAATACCCTGCTGAGTAGCATTATTGCTTGCTAGAAATGTGTCCAATTAAAGAGAAAGAGATGAGATCTGTCTGCAGTACTTTGGGAAAGTCACCTCTCCCTTCCCTAGAATCAGTCTTCCTTTTTACAAAAAAAAAGAGATAAACTATTGCAAAGCTCTGGGCATGCATGGGGAAGCTTGCCTGTTTCTTTCACCAGCCTGTCAAATAACTGGAATCAGGTTCTGCCTAATACACCTTGAAAGTGAGAATTCCCACTTTCAGGGGATCTGTGGAAGTCCTTGTGGGACCCTTTTGGGTGGGGTGGCGGGCTCTGTTCAACAGATGGACCCAGATTGCAGCCAGGAGCTGGTGAGTCATCTGTAGCACACATTAGTCATTCAGGTGCATTTGCATTGGACTCTGTGGCTGGGAACCAGCCCCAGGCTCAGAGCTTGTTTATTTCCATGGACGATGGATGTCCCAGAGCTTGTTGTGAAATAAGAAATTTATAAATTGTTATGTTTTACTGCTGACAGCCTTCTCCCTTCTCTTGATGGTCAGCAGCTTCTTGGTTCCTCCTTGTTCATTCTACAGGGAGGTAATGTGTTTGATTGAACAATGGCCAGGTTGCCTGCCCTGAATTGAGCTCAGTATTGATCATCTCATTTTAACTTCCTAACAACCCGGTGGCATAGGTATGATGACTCTCATGTTACAGACATAGAAGACATGGGCTAGGCACATGTAAGAAGATTGGCAAAATTTCTAATTAGGAAACATGAGGCTAAGATTCAAACTCAGATCTGTCTTTTCCAAAGCTGTGTGCTATATTACACAGCTTTCATCCTGGAAAACATTGTCCACTCATAAATTATTTTATTTCAGTCCATTTTGGTTCTTATTATAACCTTGTGAAATTGGAAGGCGGCATGAAGTTACATCTGAAGGCTGGAGAAATTGCAATAAAAGATAATATTTATTTCTCTTTTCATTCTGTCCCTTTTTGTGGAAAGAGATTCTATGAATTTATGTTTGTAACTTAGGATCAAAAATACAGTAGGAGCCAGTGTGGTGGCTCATGCTTGTAATCTCATTACTGGGGAGGTTAAGGCAGGAGGATTGCAGTTTTGACCAGCCTCAGCAACTTAGCAAGACTCTCAACAACCTAGTGAGACACTATTTCAGTACAAAATAAATAAATAAATAAAGAACTGAGGGTGTAGATCAGAGGTAGCATGCCCCTGGGTTCAATCACCAGTACAAAAAACATGAATAAATAAAGTAGGGCTTCAGAAATATTTGCAAAACTGAACTAAATTAGTTTTGTTTTCACCAAGATTATTTTAGAATTTATTTTGATTATGGGGTAGATTTTAATTATGGTAATGTACAGAAGAAAGGATAAGCTTACGTGATAACTGAAGTGAAAAGGAAGGAAAAGAAGCACAAAGTCATTACATTGTCATTGTCACATAACCTGAAAAAAGCAAAACTAGGAATCTCACATTTCTAATTATCTACAGGAATTGATGAGAGATTGAGTTAGCATGTAAGCTTGAAGTTTAACAGCAACTTTGATGAATTCTGGAAGCGGTGGCATTCAGTACTCTGAATCTTTACCCAATTCTGAGAAATTACAATTTTTACAAGCTGTTGTCTCCAATTTTCTCAAACGGATCTATTTATCTATCTTGCAGATACCTATAATGTTCTTAAGCATTCCCTTGAATGGAAAAAAAGAACATAAGCAAAAGGAAAACTTCAGGGCAGGCAGTACTAGAACAAAGTTATATGTATGTGGAACATAGAAGATAATCATGGTAGAAATCTGCTACTGAAGAGGCTCCTGAAGGAAAACAGATGTCTTTGTGTTTCTGGATCACATGAGATGAAAAGAAGGAAGCTCTGAGGCAAAGCATCAGCAACATTAGCATTTTGAAAAAATGCCTCAGAATATTAGCTTTGTAATAAATCCTATCAAGTTGTGTTTGTCATTTATATTGGTTAATATTTTTTTTTCCAAAATTATCTAGGTTCCATGTATTTGAATATGAATTTTAGAAGCATTGTGTTAATTTCTACAGAAATCCTAAGCAGAATTTTTATTTCAATTGCATTGAATCTACAGATCAACTTTGAAACAATTAAAAGCCTAATAATATTGGGGTAAGCAATTAAGAGCTATTTTCTGTATTAGTTCAAAGCTCTCTCTCTGTTTAGCTAACTGCTCTCTGTTACTTTGTACAGAGAATTCTAGCCATCTTGGTCTTCTGAGGCTCTCAGCACATTTCTCCAACTTAGGGAATCTTTCTTACTTAGACTTTGTTTCTTTTTTTCTAGCTAGGCTTAGAAACTTCCTAAAGGGAATGAGCTATGGCAATTGCAGGGTCCCCTTATTTTCTGTCTCTCAGAAGTCACTGCCTTTCATTGCCTGATATCTTCAAAACCATTAGTTCATGCATGTTGATTGCTTGTTGGCAGTTTCAGTAGGTTAGGGTAAATATGATCTCTGCTACTCCTTCTTGATAAGGAATCATGGTCAGTTAATTGTCTCTCAATGAGATTTAATAAAACAGGAAAGAAATATTCTAATGCATCACCATTTCCAATGCCGTCTGGTTGTCCCTTTGGTTAGGTAGAAAGTTCCTTTTGGTTTTATCTTATGCTTGAAGGATGTTTAAAAATGTTTCTTCTAGAGCTAGAGGTAGTCAGAGGAGACAAATTGTTTTAGAATTTTTTTTTTATCTTTAGAAGTCTTCATTTTGCTTTGAATTTTAATCTTTTTTTTTTTTTTTCTGGTTGTAATATTCTAGATCGACTTGATTTTATTTTTGTTTTCCTTTCAGTACCTCAGTAATGTCCTGTTACCCTCTGAGTTCCATTTTTTCTGTTGAGTGGTTAGTGTCACCTTTAGTTTAGATCCTTTGTCTTTTTTCTTTATCTGATCTTAAGATATTTCGCACTAGTTTAAAAAATTTGGCTATAAGTGAGCATTCTAATTTTCTTCTGCATAAGATATATTGTACTAATTACTACAGTGGTGTTGACCAAATGGCAGTTTTCTATTTACATCATTACTTTTAAATTTATCAAATATAATTCTATGTGATAGCCAGCATAATGCTGCTCTACCAATAGCTTTGTCCTAAACCCCAGAAACTGAGTATACGTTGTACTGAATTGCAAGGGGAAGGTGAGATTGCAGATGGAATTTTGGCAGCAAATCAGTTCACTTAAGAAGGTATTATTCTGAATTATCTAGATGGCCCTATGTGATCACAAGTGCCCTTTCAATGAAGAAGATAGAAGCAGAAAACTTGTTTGGAAAATATTCTGAGGTCATCCTTGATATTGATGATAAAATGGGACACAAGAATGGGAATTAAGGAAGCCTATATAAGATGGAAAAGGCAAGAGAATAGATTCTCTTTTAGTCCTTCAGAAAATAATGCACTCCTACCAATACCTATTTCAGCAGAATAAAACTCATTTCAGATTTCTGATATTCAAAATTATATTTTTAAATTTTTAAAAATAAATACATAAGCTTTAATTCACTATATTCATGATAATTTGCTGCAATAACAGTAGGAAACTAATGCATTGTGCCATAGGAAAGTGTGTCCTTCTCCCTCCATTTATGTATTGACTCATTCACTCATTCACCCATTCATTTATTATAACAGAGTGGGTTCATGGGTTTTTAACTTTATGACTTAATATTCATTTTGTTGTTGTTGTTGCTCAATTCATCCCAGATTTGGCCAATGGGAATTTCTTCAGATCAACTCCTACATACTTTTGACATGTCTCCATGATTTGATGGGCACTTTAGTACCCTCTAGTGCTGGCGCTCTTAACTCAATGTCATGCTGACCTTATGAATCACACTTTATATGTGTGGCTGCTTCGCAAACTTACTGGTGAACTTAAAAGTGCAAAAAAAAAAAAAAAAAAACTGCAGAAAAGGAAAAACATTTAAAGATAGACATCATTCAGATAACCGTGTCAGTCTTTACAATGTACTTATTCCACAACTGCAATTGACATCTTATGCCATAATGTGGTTCCATAATGTCTTCATGTTAGCATTTGCTTATACCCTTATTTATCCTAAAAGGAAATTAGAATATCAGTTTCCAACATTGATAAAAACCCCATGGTATCCAAAGATTAAAATTCTAAAACTAAGGACTCAAGGCTCAATGGTTACTACCTATACAACTCAAAGTATTTTTTTTTCATTAATACTTACCTTCTCTTTTCATTTTTGGACAGAATATAGGACTTATCAGTGAGTAATTAAGGAGAGAAAGCTCAATGGAAGTGCTCACTTGTGTTCGGTTCCTATAATTTGTTGAAAACCATGATTGAGAAAGCCACAGCCATCCAAAATGAGTTCTTCTCAGTCATCATATTGTGAATTCATCTACATTACCACATCTTAAATTCATTCACATTAAAAATGAAGGAGACTCACCTCTTTGAAATGGGAATTTTCTCTTGGCTAGGCAATGTGAACTTGACACTGAATAGGGCCTCAGTCACATGTTCCTTATTCAGCAACTTGGTGTGGAAGACCAAGAAAGCTTGGCCAGTGTTAACCATGGCTATGCACCTCTGGGCTTTCCAAGAGAGCCTAGATTGGGAAGGGCATGAAGTCAGAGATATGAATCCATTGTTAAGGGCTATTTCAGAGGTCTCTTAGGAGAACCTTTATAAGCAACATGCTGTCTACACTGCTAAGAAGGCTTCTGTAATATTTTTCTTTAAAAGATAAAAGCTGAGGTATTAAAGTACACAGGATAATTGAAAAATTATACAATTCATTCTCTAGGATTACAGCATGTGTAAATGAGAATATGAAGTTTGATTTAAAAATCACTTCTCAGAAATATAGCTGTTGTGCAGAGTAACATTTACAAGGGAGAAAAATATATTCTAATCTCCCAGGGCAGAAGTATAGTGAATGTGTATTTTTCATAGACTTCCTTCATTAGTTTTCATGTGCTTGAGTGATAACTTCTAGATTATTGGGTTGTTATTCTATGAATATGTCTTTAGCAAAATAAGCAAGCTTCCAGGCTTTCTAAAATACCAGCTTAAAACTCTTAACTCAGCAGCGTTTGGTGGTATTTAAAGAAGAAAAGACATTATTGACATACAGTGAAACATTCCAAGGCAAAGTATTAGTACTTTCTTGGTTAAAAGAAAAAAGACAGAGAAAGCAGACACTTCAGTACAATGAGAAAGAGACCAAGCAAGCAAAATAGTCTCCCTCAATCACTCTCCTAGAAAAGGAATGCTCCAGAATTCAAATCCAGAAGAGTGGACTGCAGCCTCAGTGTTCTTCACTTGACAGCAGTCAGAGACAGTGGCAGAAAAAAAAAAGTCAATATTTACAGCAAGATAACATTTGATGAGGTTCTTAAAAACCAAGTAGGTTTCCTTATACCTGAGAAGGGCAGGATTGAAGACAGCAGAGGCAGGAACTTAGAATTCTTAAAAAAAAAAAAAAAAAAGTAAATCCAGAGCAAAAGTACAGAAATGGAAACTTTGGGCAGTCAATTCAGTCTGATGAAAGTAATGTAAGAAGAAGAATGATGGAAAATTGGAACCACAGGTTGGAGCTAGATTGTGATGAGCCTTGGATAACATCATTTAAGTGGGGGACACTGTTTTTTTTTCTTCTTCCCAGCATGCATTGCATTCCTCCACAATGGTTCATTTTGTTTGGCTAGAAATCCCTTCAATTTATACTCTGGCAGTTGCCCCTAATTTCCCCAAACAGACAGATCACAGTAACCTCTGACAGTTCTCCACAGTGTTCAGCTCAAAGGCAGGCTCTTGATACATCTCTGTAGATCCAGTGATTGGTTCCAGGTTAAATTTGTAGCTTTAGACAGAGTCATTTGGGGGGGGGGATCCTTAACATTCACCTGTCTCTGCATCTGAGTTACATGGCATACTAATAGGATACCTATGACTGCTTTAAGGATGTGATCATCATGAAGGAAGTTGACTAAAGAATAAAACTAACATTTGGGGGAAACTGAAAGAGAAACAAAGAAATAGACCCAAGAGTCTCTTCAGACTCTGCCTAAAGCCCAAGTCACTACTGTATTGTCCAGGCACATGAAGCAATATATTATCATTCTCTTTTAAATGCATGTGAACTTTTCATTGTTAATTGTCATCAAAAGTGTCCTGACAGGTTTATTACTCAGAAAATAAGAGTATCTTAGAAAGTTTTCAAACATGGAAATAAATGCATATTGCCTGCATGGCAACATGGGGAGATCATTTTGATATTTCAGTGGAAGGTATATCAAAATAGGCAAGTTTGGAAGCAGAGGGAGGTGAAATTGTGGTTAATATCAATTATCAAGTGAATGGGAGATGAATCCTAACTTCAGATATGGCTGTATGGTTATGGAAAGGCTGGTAAATATTAACAGGGTTAAACTGAAGATTGTCTTTCATATTGTCAGCTGGGTGAAAAATATTATTAGACTCATGTTTTATGCTTCGTTCACTTCCCTTGTAAGTGGTACAACAAGAAACATATATTATTCAGTGAGCTATGTATAGGAACTTCCCTTGACATGCTCTTGGTGTAGAAATAAGAATACTCGGTACTCTATTATTTTATATTATCTATTTACCAGTTACTGAGGTCCCAATCATGAACTGAAGAAGAGACAGGATGAAGGACAGGAAAGGGAAGTTGGTAAGGGAACAAGAGGTGATGGGCAAAGAGGAAATCAAGTATTGGTTGGTGTCCAGACCAAAAAAAAAAAAAAATGTTGGTCCCAAATAAACCACGTGAAGGTGATTTGATAAAAATACATGACGATACTAATGATGATAATTCTAAAATTAATAAAGGTAATGATCTGCACTAATATTTATTTATCAATTACCACATGCAGCTAATGTGTAAGGAATTTGAATGCAGTACTTTATTCAACCCTTACAAAAGTAATCTGCCCAAGACCAAACAGAGAGGAAAAGTTAGAGTTGCTGTTTAACATAGGTTTTTCTGATCACACTGTTGTAGAAATGAAGATTAAGAAAAATGAAAGCATCACTTAGGTCCTCACCTGCCTAGTTGAATCTCTCACCAACTGAAATCTGTAACAATTTTCCTCCCTAGTGATAGCCTGCTCCCACACAATCTTTTTATTCAGCTTCAATACCATTTCTTCTGTCATAATGTCTATGACTTTCTGAGCCCAAACATCACTCCTTCTATGGTACCCCCACTTTCCTGTGATAGTATTAATTGCTAAGCTAGTCACTTTCAGTGACAAACAGTGGACATTGTGAGATCAGATTTGCCTATTTTTCTCACTGCCTAGCACACAATGAATATTCAATAATTACACTGAATGAATAAAGGGGTCAAATGAGAATTGTGTGCACATATGTTGTGAACAATTTGTACTTAACAAAGATGTATGCTATATTGCACGAATTACTACAATAAAAAATTTTAAAAAATTGAAAACAGAATGCCATATGTAATAAGGAATGTGTGTGTGTGTGTGTGTGTGTGTGTGTGTGTGTGTGTGTGTGTGTTTAGATGGGGGTTTCCTGTTTTCAGAAATAAGATTTGCACAATAGCAAAAACACACTTGAGCTTTCTTTCTTTCTTTCTTTTTTTCCCCAGTAGACTGACTGAGGGAAGGAGAATTCAGTACTGGGAGTTAAGACACTTATATTTATGTATATGATTTCCACACCTCCTTTTAAAAAGCTACATAAAGAATGGAGATTCCAACTTCAAATGTTCTCCTAAGATATAGGTGGTGACCAGCATAAGAACTTTGTTGGTAAAAGGTAGGAATGAAAATAAGACAAGAAATAGTCAAGGAGAGAACAAGCCAGACAACCCAATCTCCTTCCACAGGCACTCAAGTAATTAAAATAAAAACAATTACTCATATACATAGAGCAGGTCAGCACATTTTTTCACAGAACAAGGGAAATGCACAACTCCTAAGAGGCAATGATATAAATATTTCAGCTGATAGTATGTCCAGGACCAAGAAGTTAAAATAAACTAGATTTAAACAAACAATTTGACACAGGACTGCAAAAGGCATTGTGAAATTCTGCAAAATTGCAGATCCAATTTCCCTGGAATATACTTCAGCCTAGCAAAACCTTGACAATTATTCATGTTGGAGAACCAAGCAGAAATGCAGACAATGAGAAAACAAACACTCAATCATCAGATTTCAGAATGCCACAGTGTCCAAAAAATGCCTATATCTGCCTCTTTTTCCCCTGAAAGCTGGAACTGTCCTCTTAATACTTACATCTTCCAAAACATATTTTTGTATTAACAATAAACATGGGTTCATGAGAGAGAGGTTAGAAAGACTCCCTGGTTACAATAAGGTTTTTGCCTTCCTGTTGGTAAGAAGAGGCAGTCTACTTTTGGGGACATCATACTTGTTAACCTTCTGATTATTTTTGCTGAGAAGTTACTACATGTTATATGCAAAGGATTTTTATTTTGATTTTATAATATGACCCCAAATCATAAAGTTGTGTTTGTCTCTATCTATTGACCAAACATTCAGAATATCAATCTGACCTACTCTTAAGCTACAGCTTGCTCCCTCTCCATATCTTCCTGGTGCTTCAACATAAATTCCAAGTTTCTGAGCCTGGCATGAAAAAAATTCATATTCATATTCTCTCTCTCTCTCTCTCTCTCTCTCTCTCTCTCTCTCCCTCCCTCCCTCTCTTCCTCCATCCCTCTCTCTCTCCTTGCTGATGTCTTCAACCTCATTTCCCACCACGGGGCAGTTTAAACATTGTCCATCTGGCCAATTCCTAGCTAATCTTTCAGACTGAGCATAGCAATTTCTTTGTGAAACTTTTTTATTCATTTATATTGGAAATTCTTGAAGCTTTTTTGAATATTCCCAGCTACCAGTTGTTGAGACCTCCACTAACCACTTGGGATGCTGCATCATTCCTTTCTGTTTACAAGTCAATTTTATTATCATTTTTTCTTTCTTTTTGAGTTCCATGGCTCAGCATCTTTCTTGATGCAAAATCTGTGCTCAGTAAATAGTTGTTGGTTTCAGAGTCTGTAAATATGACTCTGCTTTCCTAAAACTTGTAAATTTTTGTATTTTTTTTTTATCATTCATTCATTTACCAAAAGTATATTGAGTTTCTATCCTCCTTCAGTCTTCCTATTAGGTACCAAGAACACAATGGTGAATAAAATAGATGTGGCCCCTGTTTTTATGATATATACTGGATAGAGGGAGTCGGAAATTAATTCCTGATCCCAGTGATGAACACGTGTCTACAAATTAACCCCTAAAAGAAAATCTATTGTTATTGGTCAGTCAGTGTATGCTGCACCAAGAAAGTGATGATTTCACGTAGGTAATAAGCAATTATTAGACACGAATGAGCTGGAGGTAGGACAGGGAGATCATTGCAAATAGAGGAGCAGGTGTGTTCAGAAGTCCTGTGATGAAGAAGACTGGTTCATTTGAATGAACATGGTAGGTGGAGAAGAAGGTTGAGCTTAGAGATGCTCCTCAGGGTACATTTGGAGATCTGGAGACATTTTTGAGCTGTCGTAACTTAGTAGATGGCACTATCTACTGGGTTGAAACCATCAGAAATGCTTCTCATTATATCTTGTGATAATCAGTGTAGCCACTGAAGGATTATCCATTCCAAATTGCCCAAGGTGTCACTGTTGAGACAGCCTGATGTAGGGGGATCTAGTATTAGGTGAGGGTTCCATAGCATCTAAAGTGTTAAAAGAAGCTTTTAATGATCTTAAGGTCTTTTTTTTTTTCCTTTGGACAAAGGCAATTCCTCAAAATCTTGCCTCTTAATTTTCCTTGGCCTCTTTGTTATCTACCGTGATGATAGACCTCACTCCTCATGTAGCAGATCACCTTTGTGTGTCTCATGGAAGTTCAAGGGTTTGAGGTCACTACTTTCTGGAGAACATGTCATACAGGGCTCAGTCTTTGATTGTCCTCTGGCTTGCAGCTTGTTCTGCAAGTCACATGCAGTTCATGAGATTCCTGCAGAGCTCCAGTATTATCGTTAGTTTATAAAGAATAGAAAGCCAGAGGAGAAACCAACATAGTCCTCATGATAAAGTAGGCATCCTATAAATACCTGTAGACTTCTATCACATTCCCATTTATACTTTTTGCAAATACTTAGAATCCTACATTTTTTTTTTCTGATTCCCTATCTGATCCTGAGCAACCAGAATATCAAAGGCTTTGAGATAATTATAGATCACATTCTGGAGTTCCTTGAGCATCACTCTGCAAACTTTGGAAAGAGTGTAATATTCCTGGATAGTTTTTCAATCAGAACTGGTCTACAAAGTTATTTGTAGAGAGGAGCATAAGACATATTCTCCAGCAATTTAGGTCTAATAAAATAGACTACTTATAGATGGTCTTAGACATTTGTATTTGAAGAAACATCATCTCCAGGGCATTCTGGTGAACATTCCTTGCAGAATACCACTAATTTTCTGCATACAATTTGAGTGACCAGTTAGAAAAATTCTCTTCTTAATTTTCATTTTTATTTCCCTCTCAGTCACTTACATGTTCTAATATTTTGTATATAATTCTCGCATTGAAAAACTAGACTAGAGAATGGAAACATTGAAAATGTGGAATGTTTTAATTGAGAAAATGGGCAAAATACAACTAAAAATTTATTGAAATTAAACTGTTTAGGTCCTGGATTCTGTGGTCATTGGCAGATGTTGTGTGGAAAATCAGTTGACCTCTGTGGGCTTTCAATATTCCATCTGTAAACTGAATGGGATAACTTACAGTTTCTTAAATAAAGCTAAATTTCAAGGTATCTATGATTTTTAGATCAATTTTATAAATATTAATGGGTCTGTGTGTCTCACTTTTATCCCCTCTCTAGAGAAGGTCAATGTGTAAAGGGAAATAAAAGTAGGGTTTCCATGGAAACAGTGGCCAATAATTTAAGAAGTTAAACAGAAGTAGGTAAGTTATTGGATCTCTTAAATGATCTATTATATTCTATAGTTACATTGGTCTATGTGGTACAAAAATATAGTATTTTGGATTTGACACATGTTGCAGCTATGCAGTATACAATGAAAGAAAGACTTGTAAATTATATGGCATAGTTCTTCTGAGATATTAAAATTTATGATTCAAACAAAAACATCTTTGTGGCCTAAAATGTTCTATATTTTTGTTTTTCTCAATTTGTGACACATCAACTATATTTTTATCAAATTTTCATTGCATTTTCTAGAGCGATGGCAACAGATCAACTATAAAATCCATAACGGAAAGATGAATAAATAAAAACAGAAGCCTACTTTTTTGCAATCATACCACATTAAACTTGAGACATTTTCAATTTTTGCAACAGTCTTAAGTATAAGGAGGATTTATTGTGTTAGCTTTCTGTTGTATTTACTCATACCTGTGGTAATTCAACTTTTAAAGAGGAAAGGTTAATGTTTTCAGAGGGGTAATTACATGGTCACTTTACCCTGTTGCCTTTGGGCCTTTGGTGATTCAACACATCACAGCAGAGACTGCATAATGGAGCAAGATTCTCACCTGATGGTGGCAGAGAGGGAAAACAAGCCAGGAAGGGTCTTGGATCTCAATATCCCCTTCAAGGGCAGCCCCAGTGGCCTAACTCCCTTCCGTTAGACCTCATCTCTTAAGGGTTCCAGCACCTTCCAATAGCACCAAGGCTGGTGACCAAGTCTTGAACACGTGAGCCTTTGGGGGACATTTATTTAAACTGTAGTAATGATAAATTGTTACTTCTTTGTGGAATGATGGAAATTGGGATACAGGGAAAGACTCAAAACCAAAAAGAATATCAACATTAAAGTGATTAGTTTCTGTCTTCAAAGCATCTGCAAGGCAAACAGATCAGTGGCATTCTCTGCATCGTTCACCACCATAGTTAGTGAATTTCTCAGAAGGGATACATGTAGCATCCTTGAAGAATGATTCACTGTGTCATAGACAGGGTAAGTAACTAGTTAATGAAAACATCCTTCTCCCAGTCCTTCCTTTTTTAAATGTACTTTTTATTGGTTTGTTGTAATCACACATTATAGGGAAGTTCAGAATGATGGGAACATATATGCACACAGCACTTGGTGAGCTTCCTTACAGATCCTTCTAGTTAGATGTTTTTGGAAAACTTTCTCTTCCTAGATGAATACCCCTACAGACATTTAACTTCTCTGAAGTTCAGTCTTTTGTTATTTTATTTACTTTTTATTTTTACTTATATGTGGGTGATAAAAGTAGTTGCCTCACATAGTGTAGTAAAGTTCATTTAGGTCAAAGTGCAAATCTTTCCACAGACTTATTTCCAATGCTATGTATGACTGTATGACACCATAGCAAGTGTTAAATAAATGTTCTTTTCTGACCCATTCCTTTCCTTATTGTCAAAAATCAGCTAGCTTTTAGAGCCAATATCATGTTCAAATGCTGTGGGGTATCAACTGAGAGAGATTACACACTCATGCAACTTTAAAATTCCACCCTCAAATTTGTTTTTCCTGCTGATTCTTTCAACTGCTGCTTATATCCACAGCCATTGCAACTGACCTCATGTTTTGTTAGTATTTCTAGCTGTTTTGTCCTCATTTCCTGTTTGGCTTCCATGTTCTGTATTGGACCTGAAGGAGTTCCATTCACTGGTTAGAGAATTTTGTGGGTCATGAGCTCTAGTCTGTGAACAGTTTCCCACCTAATCTGATTTTGAGAACTCTATGTTACCTTACCTAGGATGGGCCCAAGTGACTCCCAATAGACTCAGTCAGAAAGTGGAGAACAGAGGGAAAACACTTGGATTTCTTGGCTCTTCCAGGATCAACCACAGTGATAAACCAACTAAATAACTTTCTACCACATAACTGGAAACATTTCAAGTCAATCTCTCCCTAGGTATCAATTGCTATATGTTTAGAGTTTATCAATATTAAACCAATCATTCCATATTTCTAATAGTGAAACTCATATCGGATGAGTAATAGTGAGCAAAAAATCTTCTGTACCTTTCCAAGAAGGTGAAAAGAATTAATATGCTCCAAGGCTCCAGAACACAAGGCATTTTTTTTCTGTATGAATGACCAATTTCCACATGTTGATTCATTCATTGTAATTTTTTTCTGTTGTTTATTTTTTGACTCATTAAAAAATGGGAGGATAAAATCTGTGTGCATATAGGTATGTCTCCACCACTTTAATCTTCATTATGATGTGAGATCTCAATGCACCAGTAAAAGTATATTAAAAAGACAGAAATTTTTACCAGTTCTTAGTCATTTAAAAATAGACAAAATACAGATTCTATTTCCAAGGTGGAGAGAATTAGTGGGTAAAACGACATGTACACAAATAAATACCAGCACAGTGAGAGTATATAAGAGAGTAAACTGAAATTTGATCATGATACATTTTAAACATGCACTGAATTACAGAACTGTATCTGATAAATATGTGCAAATGTATCAATAAAATAAATTAATATAGAGATATTTATACCATATTGATAATATCAACTAGTGCAATATGCTGGCATATATTTATTCTGTCAATTATATCCCCTATAATATATGTATGTATGCGTTAAGGTGAGGAAAAATAGAGTATGATCCTATATTTCTGATTAGAATGTGGTTCTTAGATAATAATCTTTCTTTATCCTCTGACCATATTCCCCAACAAGCAAGGTCATCTAATTTTTTTAGCCATAACCCTGTATCTTGTCCCTCACCCCTCAGTGTCTGGCGCTGCTACAAAGTGATCCCCTTTCTCCCACTAAAAAATAGAACAGTTCCTCTGTCCATGTTGTTTTCATGTGTGAATTACTCCTTTGTCATCCGTGGCTCTCAGAGTTAGGCCCTAGTTGCTTAACATGGATTGCACTGCATGCTGTGGTCTCTTCCTACCTTTCTAGCTTCATTTATCCGCTCTTCTCCTACTTCCAATCTCCTCCATATAATCCAACCATAATGAAATTCCCTTTCATTATATTTTTATATCTTTGCAAATGATCTTTCCTTGGCAAATAAACACACACACACATACACACACACACACACACATACATACATACACACTCATACACACACTATAACATTATTGCCTGGAAAAATCTTATTTATGTTCAAATCTCAGTTTATATGTCAGGTCTTCTATGTGTCCTCCGCATCAACCCCACCTCTCAAATGCAAAATTTATTACATATCTTCCCTCTCTAGGCCCTTTTACCTACTCAATGGCAAAACATGTCATATTTATTTACTTCTATGAATAAACATTTGTTAAGCATAATAGTATGCCTGCGGTTTGGATACATTGAAAAACAGCACCATTTAATTTGTTACCATCTTAGAATTTGATTCTTAGAATTAAAGATGACTATTATTAAATAACAACACTCTCATCACCAGTTGGGTGTTTTTTTTTAAAAAAAGTGTATTGTACTATAAGAGTATTGTCCTTGAGTTTAACCAAAGCTTGTGTGCTGATTTATAATAATGAGAAAATGGGCTAGGGTAAAAAAGTCTTCTTCTTCTTACTTAGACCAATTAGAGGCTAACAGTATACCATAACTTGTGGAAAAAAAAAAAAAAACATACCAAAGTCATGATTAAGATCCATGATCTGAGATAGGTGCAGGAGCACCAACTTCTTGGTGTGTTCAAGACTTGATCTAAAAATGAAAATTGTACTCCAAGCCCAGCCTGACTGGCATCTAGGTGTTGCTATATAAGTTTCTAATTTTGTATGAACTAAGGATTTTAGTTGCATCTACAGATTCAAAGTGGACTTGGCAGTGCAGTATTATGTGGAGACTGGGAGAGACAAAGAAAATAATTCAAGATGTCTAAGAAGGATTTATGAATGCCTTGACAATCTTTGTTTTAGGCTTCAACACAAAAGCTTCCATGAAGAATGTGTGTGTGTGTGTGTGTGTGTGTGTGTGTGTGTGTGTGTTGTGTGTGTGTTTGTGGTGTCAAATAAATCAGCAAATAGATGAGTGAATATATTAATTAGGGAATCAATGAGTGAGATTGTTATGAAAGATGATATGAGAAAATGAATTAATAGGTGAATGGTCAAGTCAATGAGAGTGTTATGAAATGAGTCATACAATCATACAATAAAACATGATTAAATTAGTACAATAACATGTGGATGTATACATATGTATGAGAAAGAAGATATGAATAGGATAGCAAATAAGAGGTGACTGGATAAATGAGTATTTCCAGAGACTTTTTAAAATTAATCTTCTAGAAGATAAATTTAATAATTAAAATATAGGAATTAGTGTTTAAAGGAAGATACTTCTTAGCCTCTGTCAAGTTAGTAAACTCTGAGGAGTATTCCTACCTCAAGAAGAATTTCTGTGACTGTTGATAACTCCAAAGACTAGGATTAGATAGCCTCAAGTTACCCCATGTCCCCCCCTCCCCAAAAAAACCTCTTCTACCCAGCTCTGATGAAATATGGCAGAAACTGTGGACTGGATATCACCAGGACAGCCAAGGTGGGCTGCCTCCCATGAAGTATTAGACTCACACACATGAATTTAAAAATGTATCAACATCTGACCTTTGGCTTTTTTTAAGCCAAGAAAACCACTTATCAATTTGAAGAGTAACCTCATAAAAATGAACTCACTGTTTCTTTTGCTCCTCAAACTCTTCCAGAGATTGATACAAAAACCAAGTGTCTTGATATTAGCTTTCTTTGAGAAATGGAAGTGTGTAGAAGTACAATATTCTCATGTAGGACAGTGACTCTCAAACATGTAGTCTGCAGGTCATCCACTTCATTATCTCTTGGGATTTGTGATAAAATTTCCCTTACCTCACACCTTTTCAATTGCTCTCTTTGGAAGTATAAAATAGAATCCTGAATTTGAAAACTACTGAAGTGGGCAGATCTCTTTGGCTAAGTTTTAACTGTAAGATTTACATTACTGAATGATCCTAAGACCTAGTACTTAGCAAGGAGAGTTTGGAGACTCCACTGTATGGAATCGTTTCTATTAGAAGGCATGCTTGTAAATATTCTATCTTCTCTGACTGGTTTCTGAATGGACAAGTTCCTCTTTCTAGCCTTCCATTGAAAAGCCAGCCTCCTTTTGTCTTCTCATCCTTGTTCTGGCCTGGGAATCTTACTTGTGGTTTTTGTTGTTTTGTTTGAGAGCTTAGAACACATATGCTCTCATTTTAATCTCCTCTTTTCTAGTGTTTTTAGTGGTTATGCTGAAATGACATACACAATTAACAAATTCCTCAGTTAATCAAAATCCTTATTCCCATGCTGAATAACACATGGGCTTGTCCTCAAGACACAGCCTATTGTCTGATATTTAAGGCTCATTTTGTATTGCTTTTCTTTTTCAATCTCAAATTAGACACTCTTAATTGCTTTTCAGACAGTTTTTGTTTTTGTTGTTTTGATTTTTTGTTTTTTGTATACCCAAATGTTTACAGTTTCTTTGCATCACAGAAAATACTTTGGGGATTTTTTCCATAATTAAATTAATTAAATCACATAAATTTCCTTTATGAGAGTGTATTCATAATTAATTAGGTTTTTATGTACATAATACTGTGTTTACTTCATCTTCATCCTTTAAAGATAGTTTCTTAGGTTATATGGTCCTACCAATTTTTTCCAGCATTTTGAAAATATTTTTCCCATCTTCTGTAATTACTCTAGTTTTACTTGCTTTCTGTTTATTCTGTTGTGGTTTATGTATTGTCATCCATACATTTCATATTTTATTTTATTTTTAAAAAGTTTTGATTGAGGCATTGGACAGTGTTGAAAAAGCATTGGATTCTAAGAATAAGAAGACTAAATTTTGAGTAAGGCATGGTGATATATACCTGTAATTCCAGTACTTGGGAGGTTGAGACAGGAGGATAGCAAGTTTGAGGCCAATCTCAGTAATTTACAAAGATTCTTAGCAACCTAGCAAGACTGTTTCAAAACAAAAATAAAAATGGAATGGGAGTGTTACTTGAAGGTAGAATGCCCGTGCATTCAATCCCCAGTAGCACACAAAAGAGGAAAGAAACAAAGAGAGAGAGAGAGAGAGAGAGAGAGAGAGAGAGAGAGAGAGAGAGAGAGAGAGAGAGAGAAGGGAGAGAGGGAGGGAGGAAGGAAGGAAGGAAGGAAGGAAGGAAGGAAGGAAGGAAGGAAGGAAGGAAGGTATAGCTCAGAGATAGAATGAGCCTGGGTTCAATCCCCAGCACCACATAAATAATAATAATAATAATAATAATAATAATAATAATAATAATAATTTGTTGAGGAACTTCCAAGAACCTCCATTTTATTTATGCTAGTTCACCTAATGTAACTCTCTAACCCTTTTGAAGAGATATTAACAGCTCCAGTTTACAGAAAAAGAAAAGAGGATCAGAGAGGTTAGGTAGCCTAGCAACAACTTCTTCTTCTTCTTCTTCTTCTTCTTCTTCTTCTTCTTATTCTTATTCTTATTCTTATTCTTATTCTTATTCTTATTTTTTGTGTGTTGTTGACAATTGAACCTAGGGTCATTCTACCTCGGAGATACACCTCCAGACCTATTTTTTTTAAATCTGGAAACAGAATTTTCCTAAGTTGCTGAGGCTGGCTTCGAACCTGTAATCCTTCTATCTCAGCCTCCCAAGCTTTGAGATTAACGTTATGTGCCACCATACCCATTTCTATTTGTATTCATTGTTAATAGAGAACCTTGCATATTGCATTGCATGTTTTTTATAGCGTTCACACAAGGATCAGTTAATGCAAGGTGTCCAATAAGCACTCAACAATCTTTGTATTCAAAGAATCCATAGTTAGTTCAAAAACAGAAAGCAATTGAAAGTCTGAAATTGCTAAAGATTCCAGATCCAAGAGGCCAGACAAGAATTATTCTGTCTAATTTGCAGAGCAGTGAAAATACTGGCTTTTTTGAGTAAGGACATCTGTCAGCTATTGGCTAACCTTTGGCATGGAAAACTACCCAGGAGTCCTCTCAAAAATACACCATGAATACATTAGGCTGTGTTATAAGTATTAGGTAAAATAAATAAGCTGATATTTTTCTGAGTCTGAGACTGTTTTTAGTGCTTTCATAAATCACAATATGTCCTTATTGTTTTTAAATTTAGCAAGTGCAACACCCCTTGGCTTTCAATGGTGATGAGGCAATCGTAGTGATTAATGCTATAATTGTGGATTAAATTTCTACAAATACTTATCCCCTAAAGGGTTTCAGAACCTTGCTTGCTGTCATCCACAGGTATTTTGCCCACCATATACTTCAAAGAACTATAAAGGTAGAAAGAAACTTCTAATAACCATGTTTCAATGTGGCCCAGAAACAAAATAGTCACCTGGATCCAAATGGAACTAGAAGCCAGAATTTTGTAGTCAGTATATAACTGCCTTTGGAATCCTAGCCTCATGCTCAAGTTTCAGGAAGGATAATTCTATTTGCTTTTAATACATAGAAGCATGCATATTTAAAAGTTGAATAGTACCCTTAGAAACAATTCTAGACAAATCTCTTACAAACAGGGAAACTGAGACACAATGAAGAAAGGAGGCTTTTCAAAGTTGTGCAATACATTGATAGTGAATCTGGGAGGCAGTGTTATATAGTCTTATTATATCCCTTTTTAGTGTCTTTGATAATCTGCACAGAAAGCACCACTTTTACTGACTTAGGCTCTTTGAGTTGGTACAAGGAGTTAGGAAATTTATTTATTCAGCTCACATTGATTGGCATTTGCAATATACATCAAAAACAACATGTATATTTGGAATCAGAGATATATTGAACAAAGGACTCTGTCCTGAAGGATTGGAATAAAAATAGCTAAAATTTATTGAGTGTTTACTATATTACTAAGCAACATTCTGAGTACTTTACACACAAAAAATATGATGCATATGTATATATAAACATATATACAAATAACTTAATCTTAGAAAGGAATGACATTAAAGTGACTTTTTAGCAAAGAACAGTAAAACTCAGGAAGCCAACCTTGTGGACACCTGAAGCAAGGTTTTAGAGGCAAGGGGAACAGTAAGTTTTCAGCCTTGTGTTAGAGCTCACCTTGCTGAGTTTGATGGACCTTAAGGAGGCCCTGGAGGCTGGAATGAGGTCCTACAGTGCGGTCATGTAACAGTAGGGGTTCTATAGTGTGGACAGTACCATGTGTGTTTTGGTCGAATGACATTGGGCTTCATTGAACTCTAAGTGATATTGAAAGTCACTAACAGGTATTGAAAAAAAAAACAAGTTCATATGATTATATTTTTACAGGATAATTTTTCTGTCCTTACCCAAGTTTTTATAACTAATAAGCAGAAGAGCCTAGAAGACCTCAAAGTGTGGTAGAAAAGGGGCAAATAGCATTAAATAACAATACCATCTTCCAAGTGGCATTGTGAAAATTTCATGGTCAAGCCACCTGGGAAGAGTCATGCTTTCCTGTGCCCCTAATCTGCCTGCACATGAGTTTTCGGGCAAGGACCAGAACCAGCCAGAGATCATAAATCTCCTTTCTCTGCCTCCAGCACACCCTGTATCCACTTCCCTTCACTGCTTCTCTTTTCTCCTATCTCTAGAGCTTTTCTTGGAAAAAAAAAAAAGAAAAACAGGGATAAGTACATTCTGGAAAGCTAAACTCCAAGGAGTCTCCATCTTGCTTCTCTCCCTCTAATAAATAATTTATTAAAGTGTTAACATGGAAGACTTTTATTTTCGCTCCCTGGGATCTTCAAGCTTGGGAAACAATTCCTCTCTAAGTTCTATTTTTCTCCCTCAGTTGTTAACCATGATGACTCATTTACAACCCACTTAGAGACTGCTGGACTGTGAAATGAATCAATTAATAATGTGCACCTCATCTACCTCAATGGAGTGTAGTAAGGATCAATGGATATAGGATGCTACTAAATTACTGCATATAAAATTGTGCATATTTATGCTGCACAACATTGATGTACACACATACACATGGAATGACTAAGTCAAGCTACGTAATATATGTATTGTCTCACATACTTGTCATTTTTGTGGTAAGAGTACTTAAAATATAATATTTTAGCAATTTCCAAGTATACATCATATTAATTATATTGTATTTTGAAATGATTTCAAATGTACAGAAAATTTCCATGAACAATATGAAGGACTACTCCATCTCTTTCATATAATGTATTTGCTTACTAGACCTAGTCTAACAAAGTACTATAGGCATTAAATGACTTAGACAATATTTATTATCCTTAAATCTCTAGTGTGCATGTCCCCAGGCTAAGGATTCTCTTATATCACCACTATACAGGTCTCCAAAGCAGAAAATCAATCTTGACCCAGTACTAGTATCAATAGATATGCCCTATGCAGACCTCACCACCTCTCCTGCTATTTACTATCCTGGCAAAGAATCTCATTCAGGAATATGTATTTCTTTAATGTCTAGGTCTCATCACTCTCCTTTGGTCTTGAACAATATCTTTCCTTTTGTAGCCCTTTATGTTCTTGAGGATTTAAAGTATGATTCATTAATTTTCATAGAAAACCTTCAACCAGATTTTATCTGATGTTTCCTTATGACCTACACACACCAGGCCTTCTTTATAGGAAAACCACAGAGATCATACTGTGTAAACTGATGGTGATGTGAATGATGTTGATTGGTCTTCATATAAGTCATTTCAACCTTTGTCACTTTGTCATGTTGCAAATGGCCAGACTTACCCACATTGCAGTAATAAATTCTCCTTTGCAATTGATGCATATTGGGGGGGGGGGGAGCCAAATAGATACTCAGTTTATCCTGGTCCTGTTTTAGTCAGAAATCCACCCACTGTCTTACCTACCACCCATAGGCTTCTACCTAAATTAACCATCACTATAATAAATGCAAATTGGTGGTTTTTCTCTTTCCATCACTCTTTCTACATTTATTAGGATGAAGAAGAAATGTCCACTCCCTTCACTAATTGATGTGGTTATTTTCTTGTTGGTTAAGAATATTGTGGACTAAATGAATTGTGACAAGATTAAGGGATTGTTTTGTGTTGATACTACTATTTTTGGGGGGGAGGGAGCTCAAATTTTCCCATCTTTGGTCATCGGTAACACCTTCAAAATGGCTCCCATGTCTTTTTGACATATTTCTTTATTCCTTGAGGATTTCTTTACTTTCTAGCAAAACAAGACATCCAGTGTTCGCTTATTTTCCTTTCTCAAGCCTAGAATCAACCATTTCTCCAAAGATTTGTCATTTGTTTTATTAAAGGACAATACTTAGAAGACAAGATCATCTGGGTGCTCAATGTGCTCATTGCCAATGCTCTGTCATTCTGGCAGGACCTCCCAGTGGACAAAGGGAGAAGAAAAAAATATGTATACATATTTATACACACATACATTTTATATGTGTCCACATACACACACACACACACACACACACACACACGAATATGATAGTTCATGACAATCCTTCTGTCTGTTTTCATCTGTCCACAAGTTTGTTGTCACTCCTACAAGTGATGGGTACATTGGTAAATTTAGGTCCCCTTCCCTTGAATCTTGGTAAACTTGTGGTTCAAGTGTCACCTGTAGTAATGTTAGAAATGATATTACATGAAGATAGAAAAAGCTATGCATCTTCTACCTTGCTCCTAGAATATGCAGGAATCCTGGGCTAGCAATCTAAGATCAACTACCCTAATGACTCCAGGTGGTTCTGGCCCCCTGCTGCTGGGTCCTCTTAATCATCAAGTCTTCCCAGCTGAGTCCGAGACATCATTACACCAGGTCAGTCTTTGCCTAATGTGTTTACCTGGATGCCTGATGCACAGTATATGCAAACTGAAGAAGTGATTATTCTGTGCAACTAGATTTTGAGATGATTTATTTTATAGCAATAAATATTAGAACAATCATCAATTCCAATTCAACATTTCAGTGCTCTTTCTAGACTTCTTCCTTTTTATGTTTGTAAATCACTTTTCCAGCAGTGATAAAACTGGGTCTCATTACTCTCAAAAATACTTACTTGTTCTATCACTGGACTTATTTGCTTACTGTACATAACCTCCCAAACAGGGTGTCCTCATCCTCTGCCCTATATCTCCCTTCTCTATGAAGCACCTTGCTGCATCTATTCCCCACACTGATCAGTGTCTCTGGTCCAGCCAGGTAAACCAATGTCTCTGTACACCTACTCCAACATCACCAACTTCTTTGATCGTAGGATATGTTGGTGACTCCATGTAGGAAAGGCAAGAGGGAAAGTAAGATAAAAGGGAAAGAAACTGTTATTATTTTTATTTATAAAGCTTTAGGAAATCTCAAGGTACAGATTTTAAAAACAAGTTGGCAAATCTCAGCTATATAGACAAAGTTATAGTGTCTGATACAGTAAATGACATTTAACTGCAAAATTTATAATGAGTTTCATGATTCAGTTAACAAGCTGGGTCCTCCACACTTTGCTCTTTGCCTGTATAAAGGTCTGCTTTTCATTTTACTTACATTCTGTCCCATTGGGAGTTCTTTGTACTCTGGAGGCTTTCAGTTTGCTCAACTGCTTTCATATGGAGGGCAGAGGAGACTAAAAGGTGAGCACAGTACATCCTTACTGGACAACTTTCATAAGTACCTGGACAAGACTCTCTGAGTGACTCGAGGTTACACAACAGTGGCTAGGAGTGAGAGCCAGAGGAATTCTTTTTATTACGCACAAAATGATCCTGTTTTTACAACCTTGAGAACAGTTCACGTAATACATATGCAGTTAAATAGGAAAGTTTTGTTTATCAAATAAGTAGGTTTTTTTTTTTTTTAAGTGCAATAGAAGTGAATTTTTATCTTGGTTTCATATGCCTGTTTAAAAAAAAAAAAAAGGATACTATTTTTTTCCTTTACACAATTGCAACAGTTTTCTTAGGACTTCTGGTGTGTTCTTATTATGAAAAAACCTTCATTCAAATTAATTTTGTAATTGGGCCCCTTAGAGGTGTGTAGACCCTTAGTTTGAGTTCATATGGATTTCCCTCTGGATGTCAAGTATAGAGATTCTTGCCAATTCCTGCCTCTACTAGAACCAAGATCTCAGTGCCTATCTTTGTATAACCTTCCTCAATGGAGGTCCTCAGCTTCCCATATCTGTATGGCAAGACGCTGGACTACCTTGAATTCTCAAGTATGAACTTCATTTAGAAATCTGGTGAAATTTTCAAAAACAAAGATTCTCCTGGTGTCATTTAGACCTGGACCTTGAATACAGTTTGTGAAGTAGGCAGACCACGTAACCTTCTCTCCATTAGATGGTGGGAAGGACAATGGACAAAATCCCAATGTCATCCCCTTTACATACTTAGTTGGGTAATCCTGACAAATTACTATACGTCTTTGTAAAATGAAGTCAATAACACAGTGATTCATACAAAGTGGCCTGAGTCTCTGGAAGACACTGATTTTCCTTTGGAATCTGATATTCTATTCACCACCTTTTCCTCTCTCTGCATTGCTTTAGGCATTAATTCTGCTTCAATTTATGTAGCAAGAACAGCAAAATCTACCTGCACTGAATAACTTTGGTAGATTTGACTGAGAATTTTGGAAGTTTTCCTGGAAGGCTGTGCACAGACTTCTGCCAACATGAGCCTCCTCACTTCTCCTGTCTCTTTTCCTTCTTTTTTTTTTTTTATGCTTTTTATGCATGCACCCAGTAGTTGGTGAGTCCCTCCCCACTCCCCACTCTGCACTACCCCCTTCTCCATACATTATATTGAGATTGACATTCACTCACTCTCTCCATTCTCTAAAGTCCTAAGCGTCCCTAAAGCAGACTATTGCAGCTTGCTTCAGATATAATGCCAACCATACACAGCCAAAGGAATTCAAGTCTTGAGCACAGTAAATGATGTCCTATCTGACATGTGCCATCTTTCTTTGAACACAGTTTTAGTGTAGGGACAGAGCAGATGATTTTGGTTTGCCATCTGACTTTGTTTTTGTGCCTGCTACACATGTAAAGCACTTAGCACTGTTGTGACATCTGCAGCTCTTAGATCATGCTTGACACAGCCACACAGACACATCCCAGCCAGCCTCTCCTTCTGGAGCTGGTATTCCCTCAAAGCAACTCAGTTTCTTCTTTGGTGAACCAGCTGTTATCCACTACTATTCTCACATCCAATTTAGTATGTAAATCTAAGCAGAGCCCAAAAATGACATCTGAGTTCAAGGGTTTCAGATGTCTAAAATCAGACTCTAAAACAATGATTGCTAACATTAATTGAATGCCAACCAGACACTTTCTGTACCATATATTTAATCTTTACAAGCATCTCCCTGCTTTTTGTTCAGAGAAGGAAACTGAGGCTCAGAAAGTTTGAGCAGCTGAGTTGAGTTTTTTTTTTCTTTTCTTTTCTTCTTTCTTTCCTTTGTGTGTGTGTGTGTGTGTGTGTGTGTGTGTGTGTGTGTGTGTGTGTGTGTGTGTAACTGGGAATAGAACTCAGGAGCATAATACCTGTTAAGCTACACCCTCATCTCTATTTTATATTTTATTTTGAAACAGGGTCTCACTAAGTTATAGAGGACCTCACTAAGCTCCTGAGGCTGGCCACAAACCTGTAATCCTCCCATCTCAGCCTCCCAAGTATTAGAATTACGTGTGAGTGCCACCAAGCCTGGACTGAGTTGATATTTTAATTCCTGGCATGCTGATATGAAATCTCATTTCATTCTATTGTATCACATTTTCTTATAAGTAATTAGCAGAAATATCCAACTCACACTATATATGTAAAGACATTAACTGGTAAAAATAGTTGTCATCATTACACATGGATCTCATAAAGAAATAATGAGGATTCAATAAGAATAATGACTTTGATGGTCAAACTTAAACTTCATTTTTCATACAGCATATCCTGGTTTAAAACATAGGCAATTTTAAAAGGGAAAGAAAAAGATGAGTCAATTTTTTCCTATACTTTAATGACTAACTATGTAATAATACTGATTAATTTTGTAAATTCATCAGGAAAAGGGCAGGACAAATAGTACCTTTCTCAAAATGTAGATGATTCACCTATTTGAAGCTTTGTGACCCAAGGAGACAGATATAAATATTTGTGACAATTTCTATCTTAATAATTCTTAATAGAAACCCATGAATACTAGCATTGTGCTTGAAGTTCTCAGTTTAAATCCATCTTGGAAAAAAGTAGTGAGAGGAATAAAACTGGTATGATCCATGGAAAATATATATCAGAAAAGACTTCAGTCACAGATACAACTGACATTTATGCATTACTTTACAGTCTATAAAATGCACATTTATTGCTCATTCCCTCCTCATAAGAATCTTATGAGGGATATCTTATTATCATCATTTAACGGGTGAGAGAATTTAGGCTCAGAGAGCTACATAGGGTTGCTCAAAATGACAGAGTCAGTAAAGGAATATACCAGGAATTATATTGGAGTCTTCTGTATCTAAGTTTCATGCATTTGCTATCATGCAATTTTATTTTGCATAGTTCTTTATTTTTATAGTAATGGGGAAAGAACCCAGGGTAATTCTCTTTGAGCTATACCCTCAACTTCTTATTTTTTACTTCGAAAAAGAGTCTCACTAAATTACCACACACTAACCTGGAACCTCCTGTATCCACCTCCCAAGTACTGGGATTATGATATGTGCCAACTCCCCCAGCTAATATTATATAATCTTAGAAGGAGGCAGATAAATAAGCAATTATAAAACTTGGCTATAATTTATTGAATTTCTAGTAGCTCAAGGCTAGTTTAATCAATACTCAGAAAAAATAGCAATAGAAATTGTTCTTTCAATTGTTGTTTACTTAGTACTTGTACTGTGCCAAGCAAATGACTGTGGGTATGTAGGAGTCAATGACACACAGAGTCTCAAACTATATGGAGCTCGCAGACTAGCTGGGAAGGTAGAAATTAAGTAAGTACAGTTCTGCCTACATTTAGATCCATTAGAAAGAGTAGATGATGGATGTTGAAATGTATGTTGATATATGTTTTCCACTGTTTTCTTTATCGGCAAACTACATGATGAAAGGCACAGGAAACTCCAATTGCACTTCAAAAGGGTCTATAACTGAAGAATGCATATCATTGGAAAATAGTGTACAATCTCTTTTCTTCCATCTATTGTTTTTTATTGTCTTGTGTTTCACAATGGAGTTTTCTTCGAACACATCGAACATTTCTCTACCCAGGGAGGTTTACTAGAGACTTCTACACTTTCTTGATGTATTTATTATTATTTTTATTATTATTATTATTATTATTATTATTATTATTATTATTACTGTTACTATTATTTTTGGAATTGAACTCAGGGTATTCTACCTCTGAGTTACACCCTCAGCCTTTTTTTTTTTTAATTTGGAAGCAGGGTCTTGCTAAGTTACTTAGAACCTTGCCAAATTGCTGAGGCTGGCTTCAAAACTGCAACCCTCCTGTCTCAGTCTCCTAAATTCAGAGATTACTGGCATGCACCACCATGCCTGGCAAATCAGGAACCTTTATTTATTTTTTTAATCAAATAAAATGAAGATTGTTAGAGACTACAGTCAACAGTCTCTAGATGCTTAGGAAAATCCATTCCCTACTTCCAAAATGATTTGTTTTGTATGTTTGTTAAAGATGAGGTCTTACTATGTTGCCCAGGATAGTCTGGAGCTCTTGTGAACTCAAGTGATGACCTTATTTCTGCCTCCCAAATAGCTGGGACTACAGGTGGGTTCCACCACACCTGGATCCATTTCTAAACTTTTTAACATTTAATAACCTAAATGATTTCTTATTTTCAATTTTTTCTTTTAGTATTTTTCTGTAATACTAGTAGCTATTAAAATACCTTTTTAGGGATTTGATGCATACAAAATAATGTATGTAAACTTTATGTGTGCTATAAAGTATAATATGTCCAGCATGTTTGAGTTCAGGACCCAATTCAAGAGCCTCATGACCCTTGATTCACATCTAGCTGTGTGTTCTCCCCTTTCCCATCCTACTGCTTTATTGCTTCTCCAAGTAATATAGGAAATTTTATTTTTTAAAAGTCAAATAGTATTATAAGACTTTTAACTAAATATAACCATCTCTTGCCCCCTCTTGCCACTCTATAAACACACACAATTTTAACAGTTTGGAAGAATTTCTTTGGGGATTTATCTTCTAAATTATGTAATATATA
Organism: Graphiurus murinus; assembly: GCA_004027655.1. Lineage (NCBI taxonomy): Eukaryota > Metazoa > Chordata > Mammalia > Rodentia > Gliridae > Graphiurus > Graphiurus murinus. The sequence goes on from PVLC010012878.1 coordinate 36,962, forward strand.
TTTTAGTCTTGGTTGTAGACATTATTCATCAACATTTAGCTGTATCTGATGAAGAGTTGTCTGCTGTCCTGCAGCGTACGTACCCAGAAGCCCTTATACCAACACCAAAAGCACATACATTCTTCTTTCTTTAACTTTTCAGGTGTGTTTTATAATATTTTTAAATTAAATCAGAATTTAGTGTTTATATTAGTAGATTATGAAAATATTTTCAGAGCTGAGCCATGGCAAATTACATAATTATTTCCTTTCTTTGTATTAATTTCCCTCCTCTTGGGCTTAAAATTGCCTCATTAATCTATTAGTTCAACAGTTTATTTCTTATGTCTCCAAATATCCACCAAGGCAATATAACTCATATTATTTTGGTTCAAAAATTAAAATATCAGCTGGGTGTGATGACACATGCTTTTAATACCAGTATTTGAGATGCTCAGACAGGAGGATCACAAGTTCATGGACAACCTCAGCTACTTAGTGAGGCCCTCCACAACTTAGTGAGACCCTGTTTTAGGACTGGGGGTAGAGGTAAAATGTCCCTGGGTAGTTCAATCCCCAGAACTGCAAAAAAATAAAATAAAATAAAATCTCTATCTATCATTATCATTATCTACTAATCCATCAATTTTGGAGATGTCTCTCCTAGAGACCACCATCCTCGGTCTCTAGTCTAAATGTTTTCAAGGCTTTTTACTTTTCCAATTACTGCTTTGAAATTTTCATCATCCTCTGTGGGATTCCCTTCTTCTTCTTCTTCTTCTTCTTCTTCTTCTTCTTCTTCTTCTTCTTCTTTAAAGAACAGAAGCCTCTATATTCTGAATTCTGTTGTCTTGGAATTCTTTACATTATGGCTGTGCTCATTTTATTGGGACACATGAGATTCCTGCATGAAGTCAAGTTTTTCAGTCTTTGCATACATCAATCTGTCCTTATTTTACCTTTGCATTTGAATAAAAGCCTAGAGAGGAGATGTTACAAATCCTTTCCAATGCAGTGTTAAAGGCATTGCTCCATTTTCTTCTAGTGTCTGGTGTTGTGTTGAGAACAATGATGACATTTCGATCCTCAGTGCTTTGTATATGAAATCTTTTCCTCCTGGCTCTCTGAAAATACTTGTGGTCTTCCCAATGTCCTTGGCATTCAGAAATCTCACCATAGTAGGTCTTTATTCATATTTATATAATTCACATGCAATTATTTCCTCTCCTGTTTCTTTTTCTTCTTTATGGAAGTCTTACTAGTTATTTCTGGACTTTCTAGTTGACTTTACGATATGATGCCATCTTCCTCTCATGTTTTTCTATACTTATCTGTTTTCTCTACTTCTCAATATATTATTAGTTGTGTTTATTCCTTTGGCCCAATCAATGCCCCCAGAGCTGAAACCATCCCAATTTCCAATCCCCTGCATACATTTTAGTTGTCTGGGAAAAGAGAAAGTGACATCTCACTTTAACCCCTGCTTGACTGGTCTTCCCATTTTGAAGTGTTTCTTATTTTGTGTGTCCCCAAATACAATCCTTGTCTCCTTCAGGGTCATAACATACAAGTTGGTTAGCAGCATGGAACATATATGACTATATGGAGTATAATTCTTTGTTTAGATTGCATAGATTGCCTAGCAGACTGTGTTTAGCCCTATTACTCTCCAAGCTCCTTAGAAGTTTCTTTCTTTTTTTTTTTTTTTTTTTTTTTGCCTTTCCAGGGTTCTACGATGCAAATAAGTTTGATTTTTTATTAGAAGCCCTTTTGAAAAGAACTTGGGTTTCAGGATTTTCCAGTCTGTTAGATCAGTTACTACTTACTCATCTGCTTTCCATCTTCAAAAAATTTGTTGATGCCTCTTTTCCAGTTCCTCTCGTCTCTGGTTTTCTTCATTCTCATGAATTTATACATCTTAATTTCATCATTATCATTTTCATAGTGATTCAGAAGGAAACTTATAAAAACACATGTGTTAAATGCCATTTTAACTGGAATTCTTCTGCCCTGTATTGACATACCATGAATTTGTATAATGCAAATTACATGAATACAGTCATTTAAATAATATGACTGTGTACTAGAATCATATAAATTACTATATTACTTTCCAGAAAGTAATAGAAATCCTGTAAGTATTCTTTCTTATATTTTATTTTACTTTTCTATTTTTTCTTATAAGAAATTCTCTATACAGGCATTTTTAGGTTTCATGCACTTTTTCAAAAACCTGTAACAGCATAGTGGTTGACTTTGATAAGTTTGTGTATGTATATCATGTCCACTGAAGTGTTTCCTCCCACCCCTGCCTTGAGCAGGGGAAGGAGCGAAGGCAGAGGGAATAGGGTCGGAACTGGGGGAGGGCTAAATGAGTGCTGCATGCATCTATGCTTTACCACCCTGAATTTCATTAAGATGTATGATCACAATGCACCAATTAAAAAAATATAAAACTTCAACACAAATAAAATTTAATATAAAAAGAAAAAAATCATGTAATTCAAGAAAAGAATGAATGATTTTATTAAAGTGCTTGTTATACCAGGGGGAATTTCAAGAATAGATGAGCCTGCTTGTGAGGGACACCTTAGGAACTGGTTTCCTTCCCAAGAAGGGATGCTTTTCTGAAGAAATGACTTTTAGGTTGAGACATGGAGGATGAATGAGAATTGGTCAGGGTACATTATTTTAATATGTGTGGGCATTTGCACCTTTGTGAATGTGCTTACATGTGCACTGTTATTGGAGGCATGGTATAGAGTATTAAGGAATAAAAGTACTTCAGCCAATTCAACATATGCTGAATACTTTTAAAATGTGAAGTATGGATAGAGAAACTATTGGAGAATTTCTAATAATATGACTGTAAGGTTAACATTTTCTTTTTTTTTTGTGGTACTGGGGATTGAACTCAGAGGCATTCTACCTCCGAGCTATACCCCCAGCCCTATTTTTTATTCTTTTATTTTGAAACTGAGTCTCACTAAGTTGTGGAGGGCCTCACTAGGTAGCTGAGGCTGGCCTCAAACCCTGATCCTCCAGTCTCAGCCTCCCGAATGCTGGGATTACAAGCGTGTGCCACCACGCCCAGCTCGGTTAACATTTTCATTTAAAAATATATCTCTAGTTCTAAAATACAGAATGGACTGTCTAAGAATATGAACAGAGATGGGAAGATGAGTTTCAAGGCTGCTATTGATGTGCAAGCAAGAAAAGACTAAATCATCATATACTCCCGAGGTGTTGAAAAAAATGGATGAATTTTAGAAGTATTAGGTAGATGAATCAAAGAGACTTGTTGATGGATTCAATTTATTACAGGACAGAGAGAAAAGTTGAGGATTGCTATTAATTAATTCATTCATTTGACTTAGAAGCCTGAGTGAAATTTATTTTCAAAAAGGAACACATGTGGTGGAGCATACTGAGAGTAGGAAATTATTAATAATTTAGAGTTTGACATACTTGCAAGTTCTTCATGTTGAAATTTCATGCAAGAAACTGGATGGTTTTAAAACGATTAGTTCTTCAAGACTGAGTATACATCCTGAGCAATCATGATAAAGGCAATAATTCAGTCCCTAATAGTAAGTGAGATCACTCAAGTGGTACCATTCTTAACATGGACCCAGAATTTAGAAGGATAGCATTTAGAAGACAGACAAAGGAAGAGAATGCTCCAGTGGAGTTTGAGGCAAAGTTACTAGAGAAGTAGAAGGAAACCAACCCAAGTGAGTTGCCAGTAAAGCAAAAGAGCCTATTTCCGGAAGAATGAATGATTAATTAAATACATAATCTTAAATACAGAAAAGCAGTCGTGAGTAGATCCCAGATGATCTTGTGCAAAGAGTTTCACTTGTGTGGTGGGAAAAGCCTAATTGGTGAGGCTTGAATAGTGACTGAGAATTGAGGATATGGAGATAGCTGGTGGGAAGAGTTTTTTAGGAGCTTGGTTAAGAAAGGCAAGGAAGAGAGAAATGGAAGCAAATAGAGATGGAAGAAGAAAGAGAAAAAAGATTGTTCAAGTTTTTTTTTTTTTTTTTTTTTTTAATAAGGAGAGAGTTAATTGTGCTAAAATTGTAAAAAAAAAACTGGCAGAAAGTATTAGGTACGGAATGAGACAGCAATACAGATAAAGGAAGAATTTGAAAAATCAAGAAAAGATTGAAGTGTACACAGGAATAGGGGTCTTTTGCTTTTCATTGCAGATTAATGGAGGAGGGGAGTGGAAGGACAAGTGTGCATGCATCAAGTTAAATTTTCAGGTCAGCTTGTGCATAGTTAAGAATTTCTTCTAATGTTTTCATATTCTGGGTTAAAGGGAAGTAAAATAATGTTCTGCAAGTGGGGCATCAGAGGTAATGTAGAAATTTCTAAATTGTTACCGTGGAAAAATGGGAAGTAAATTAAGAAAACAATGAAATTACTTTGCAGAGTGAAGAGCTAAATTGAAATTGATTATAATTTTATACTGACATTTCTCATTAAGTGTTGAAAAGAATGCTAGCTTTGGAGACAGAAAGATCAAGATTTTAGTTTTGATGAACAGTGTGACATTAAGTAAATTAATTAAATTTCCTCTGTCTTTGTTTTTGTCATTTGTACAATGGGAGCAATTTTATCAATCTTGCAGAACTGTGCAATGGCAGCTCTTGGTAGATAGTTTATTTTATTTTTATTATTATTTTTTCATTTGATGAGTATCCAACATATATGTTGTTTCAAGTTTTTAAAAATATAGTTTACCAAAATTACTGAGGATATATTCTTTTTTCATATAATTAAAAAGTAGCTCAGCCAATACTGCTTTCCAATATGTATTCTGCAGAAATTTTAATTCCTCATGATGTTATTAATTACCAAGCCAAAACAGTGTTAGTAGTCAAATGCTTTGAGAAATGTTGAAACTCATGTAGTTAATGGATTACTTTATTATAAGATTTATCAGTGTCTTCTTTCTTTCTTTCTTTCTTTCTTTCTTTCTTTCTTTCTTTCTTTCTTTCTTTCTTTCTCTCTTTCTTTCTTTGTATTGGGGATTAAACTACGAGTCCTCCTATAACTGGGCTACACTTCTCAACCCTTGAATTTTTATTTCATTTTGTTTCTTTTGTGTGTGGGGGGGGAGGGTACTGGGGATCAAACCCAAGAGCATTCTACCTTTGAGTTGTATCCCCAACTCTATTTTATTTTTTATTTTGAAATAGGGTCTCACTAACTTGCTGAAGGCCTTGTTAAGAGACTGAGGCTGGCTGGTTTTGAACTTATGATCCTACTGTCTCAGCTTCTCGAGTACTGGAATTATAGGCATGTGTCACTACACTCTTAACAATGTCTTTCACCTATGAGTGTGCATTATGAATTTTCACAAGAAATACACAATGTGTAACTGTACCTAAGATATTAGAATCCAGATACTCTTTTTCTTGGGGAAACACGAGGGATACTTGTGCAGTAGAAATATTCAGTAAATATTCCACCTGGCCAGGGATAGGTAAGAGGATTGCAAGACCTGAGAAGTGGTAGCATGCTAAGACTCTCTTAATATTGAGATTCCCTGAGGCAAATTGTTAATTTCTATGTTTGTTTATTCACATGATTTTTCTTTCACACCTTTCCTTTGCAAGTGCCTTCAGGGGTGTGCTGAAGCTGGCTTGTATTACCTCATTAGAAGCCACCTTTCAGTTTTAGGAACTTTGTGAGCCAGCTGACCTCATGTTGATAGCTGAAAACGACCAAGGTGGGAGTATTGACACCACAGAAATTGGCAAACAGTACAAATATGAGCTTTCCATTTTGGAGAGGCAGTTGAATGTTTACCAGCACACCACTAAAATTGAATTGCAGTATTATATTAAGGTGAATCTGATATGATTTCTGCACTTTAATAGCTTGATTTCTCATAAGGAAAATAAGAAATTAATCCAAATAAATATAAAACATGATCATCCTAACAAATAACATGAAATATTTCTTATATATTGAAAGTTGTCCTAAGTGCTTCTCATGTATGAGCTAACAGTAAGGTAGATGATATCATTATCCTTTGGTATACAATAGAGAAGGAAACTGAGGCCTGGTGAGCATATATATATGTGTGTGTGTGTGTGTGTGTGTGTGTGTGTGTGTATGTGTGTGCTCTTTATATAGTTAGGTATACCTAACTATATAAAGAGAGAAATAGGATTCTAATTCCAAATATATGTATATATATATAT
>PVLC010012879.1:0-43162 GCA_004027655.1 Graphiurus murinus
GGCCTACAGCCAGCATCATATTAAATGGAGAGAAACTGCAAGAGTTCCCACTAAAGACAGGAACAAGACAAGGATGTCCATTATCACCTCTTTTGTTTAATATAGTACTCGAGACTCTAGCCAGAGCAATAAGGCAAGAGAAGGAAATCAAAGGGGTAAAAATAGGGAAAGAAGAACTAAAACTATCCCTTTTTGTAGAAATGGCTTTTGATCATCTCAATAGATGATAAAAAAGCATTTGACAAAAATTTGTGTTAAAAAAAGCATTGCAGAAAATCAGAATAGAAGGATGAACTATGAACTATGTTCAATAATTCATTTGTTTTTGTTGCTGGGTAGTAAAGATGCACTACAGTTTGCTTAACCCATTGAGGGAAATCCAAGGTGCTTCCCACTTGGGTTTTATAAATAAATCTGCTCTAAACACTTGTGTACAAGTTATGATGTGATCACAAGTTTTCATTTCTCTAGGATAGAAGCCTTGGCAGGCAACTGCTGGGTTACATGGTAGTTTCAGGTTTTGATATTATTTTTCTCCTTAACTATTTTCCAGAGGGCTGGACCATTTTACATCCCCGCCAGGAACATGTGAGGACCCAGTTTCTCCACATCCTTACCAGCATTTGGTGCTGCCACCATTATTTTAGTTTAACCAGTTTGTAGCAACATCTCATTGTGGTTTTAACTTGCATTTTCCTAATGGCTAATGATGTTGAACATCTTTATATGTGTGTATTTGCCATCCTGTTTGGTGAAATGTCTACTACTGGTTTTTTTTTGCCCACTTTCTAATTAAAGCATTTGGGTTTTTTTACTGTTGAGTTTTAAAAGTTCATTGTGTATTCTAGATACTAGTCCTTTGCTAAATATGTGTTTTGCAAATATTTTCTCCAAGTGTGTAGCTTATTGACTGGTAATCCTCTTAACCAGGTCTTCTGCAGAGCAAAAGTTTTTAATTCTGATGAAGTTCAACTTGTCAATTTTTCCTTTTATAAATAGTGATTTGGGTGTCCAATCTAAGCATACTTTGCCAGTTTGAGATTTTCCTCATTTTTTGTATGATTGTTAATTTCATTTTTTATATTTTTATTAGTATATTATAATTATACATCATAGTTCAAAGTGATACAAACATACATGCACACAGCATTTGGTATATTTCCTTCTGCATACAACCCCACTCCCCTCTCCTCCTCCCTCCTCATACATGTTGGTGAGATTAGTAGTGATACCTTCCTATATGGATGTAGCATTGTTTGGACATAGCATTATTTGGACTGCTTCCTTCCTCAGTCCTCTTTCTCCTCCCCACATTCCTCACCCAATCTCCTCCCACTGTTCTACTGGCTTCTTTCCTTGTTTATCTGAAGTCCCTTTTGCTTCCTATTTTCTCTCTGGCTTCCACATATGAGAGAAAACAGATGACCCTTGACTTTCTGAGACTGGCCGATCTCACTTAGAAATATTAATATTCTCTAGTTCTATCCACTTCCCTGAAAATGCATAATTTTGTTCTTCTTTATGACTGAGTAAAATTATATTGTGTATATGTACCACATTTTAACCTTTCATCTGTTGACAGATACCTAGGTTGATTCCATAATTTGGCTATTGTGAATTGTGCTGCTATAAACATGGATATGCATGTATCATTATAGTATTTTGACTTTAATTCTTTTGGAAAGATGCTGAGGAGCAGTGTAGTAATTTTCGATTAAAATCTGGATATTTTGGATCTTATGCCAGGAGACTCTGGATATTAAACCTCCTGCTTTAGCAAACACTCCACTAGACCTCCTCTGATACCACCATGCTGGGGAAAGGAAGGAGTGGTTTATTACCATAGATGGGGCATGGAATCCCTATGTGGGCTGTACTTGCAGCATGAGAAGTCTCTTTACCACTCTATTAGAATAAAAGTTCCAGCTCCATACTAACTCTTCCGTGGAACCACCATGGCTGAAGTTGGTGGGGGTTTGTTTGTTTGTTTGTTTGTTATACTGGGAATTGGAACCAGGGGCATTCTAGTTCTGAGCTATACCCCAGGCCCGTTTTATCTTTTATTTTGAAAGAAGGTCTCATTAAGTTGCTGAGGGTCTCATTAAGTTGCTGAGACTGGCTTAGAACCTGTGGTCCTCCTGTCTCAGCCTCCCGAGTACTGGGATTACAGGTATGAGCCACCATGTCTGGCCAGAAGTGTGTTTTTATGACACTCTGGTAAGGGTAGAAGACTAAGCTTGCCAATAGGCCTTTATTAGTAAGAATAAGGAGTAGGAGTACATTTTTTTTTCCTTAGGCATTTGGCTCTGGAGTACAGCAACTTTTTATTTTGTTTTTTAATTTTTCTTTATTTTGCCAGGCTTCCCTTTATCTGATTCTCTGACTAGAGTTAGTAGAGGTTTGATGTTTTGTTTTGTTTTGTTATCTTCATCTATTAGTGTTTCCATGTTACCAGCTTTTTCAGCTCAAGTCTGGGATATACAAAGCAAAACAGAAAATCCTAACTCACTACCATGTCATTCCTTGGGTCCTGAAATTTCTAGGTAGTGTGCTGCCTCTCTACCCTTAGAGTCTTCTTATGTTTTTAATGCCCAGGGCTTTTAGTAATACTTGACAGGAAGAATAGGAAAAACTGTTTTACTCTCCCTTCCCTAGAAGTGGAAGTCTCACTACTAACTCACAAGAAGCTACCACTTATTAACTTTTGGCAAATTGAAGAATATATCCAAGAAGTTCTGCAAGAAAGGCTATTAAAGTAATTTTTCTTTTCCAATTATGTATCTCTATAAGACTGAAATTTTTCTCATGTATTTCTTTTTTTTATTTTTTATTTATTTTATTTTATTTTATTTTTTTGCGGTACTGGGGATTGAACTCAGGGGCATTCTACCTCCGAGCTACACCCCCAGCCCTATTTTTTATTCTTTATTTTGAAACCGAGTCTCACTAAGTTGCGGAGTGCCTCACTAATTATTTTTTATTTTTATTGGTGCATTGTAATCATACATCTTTGTTAGGTACAGGCTGGTAAAGGCATACATGCACACATTTCTCATTTAACCCTTCTCCAATTCCCTCCCCCTCCCTCCTCCTCAAGTTCAGTTTAGTGATTGACTTTGATATGATTGTGAAAATACTTCCTGTGGTGTTTCCCTCCCCCCTCCCCATCACCTTCAGTTAATTTACCTTCTTTACTCATCTAAGGTTTCTCCTTTTTCATCTAGAGTCCCTCTTATGTGTCACTTTCTCCCTAGCTTCCACATATTAGAGAGAGCATACAATTTTTTACTTTTCGTGACTGACTAATCTCACTAAGCATAATGTTTTCCAGATCCATCCATTTCCCTCCAAATGACATGATTTTGTTCTTCTTTATGGCTGAGTAAAATTCCATTGTGTACATAGCCCATAGTTTTTTTCTCATATATTTCAATCAAAACAACCACAAAATTGAATGCAGAAGCAGGCTTGAGAATCCACCTGTCTTCTCTTAAGACAGACAGCTTAGATATTTGCAAAATAAATACATATCCTAATTTTTCACTACTTTTTTGTTTCTAAAAACCATAATTATTTTTATAAAAATACACTATTTACATTAAAATGTGAATTTATTATTACTACTTTAATAAATAAGTATCTTAGAATTTTTTGGTTTTAATGTCTAACATTGTAAATATTAATAGAAAAAGCTCACATAAACACTTATTAAGATCCTCAACAATTTTTAAGGTGTCAAAACGATCCTAAAGCAAAATGTTTGAGGACTTGTAAAGTAGGAAAAAAACTAATATTAAGGAGAGTTCTTACCTCCTCTCCCACGAGTGGCAGGTGCAATTTGTGAGCATGCTGTTCAGTTCTTCGTGTCAATTCAGGGAGTATCTTTGGTGGTACTGGAGGATGGTTGGTGGTATTGGAGGATGATTCCCCAGTAACAGGAACCCCATACAATAGTCTACAACATGATAAAAGCAATAAAGTTGTTTTTAAGTCATTGATAAAGCAAAATAAAAGTTTGCTCTCGTTTCATACATCTGCTGAAATAAATATATTAGCATTTGACATCTACACTGAACAGAAATTGTAAGTAGATCAAATAATCCAAAGTGACAATTAGTTCAAAAACTATTTGTGTTTGGTTCTGAATGTATTTCATAGTAACCTATATGATGGTTCTGTTTCATTATATTAGAATAATAAGTGTACTCTATGAAAGCCTAATTTCAAAATAGATCCAAAGTTCTCTATCATCTGATTTCTAACCTGCTCCCCACTCCAAGCTCACAATAAAGGTTTAATTTCTTAGATGCAGCACATTTGCCTAAACAGTTTTCCCTTCCTGACTCACATCTTGCTGCGATGAACAAAAAAACTATTGGCATCAGATCGTCCCTTGGTAGACTGCAAGCTGCCAACATCCAAGAATTGGCACAGTGGTATAGATCAGTGGTAAAGCATTTGACTGCATACAACTAAGAATAATATAGAAGATCAAATAAACTTATCAATATGACTCTTAATTTAGTCCAAGAGACTAATCAAAATTTGAAGACAGAATATATCATCAAAGACTAACCTACAGAGAGCTTGAAAAATGCAATAATATTTGTATTGTAAAACCTTCTGTAATGTATAAAATGAATATAAAGTAGGCCTATGCAGACTATAGCTCCATCAATCCCACATATAAAGTATTTAGAGCTATGGATCCCTCTAACTTTTTGACATACCATTATATGAACAGAACTTTCATCAACTCCATCAACTGTGAAGACTCGGCATACACAGCTCATTTGTTACTTAACAATATACCGAAACTCTCAGATGCCATCCTAAGCATTTAGGAAGTAGACCCACCCAAAGCCAGGCTGGAGGAGATAGGGACTTTGCCAAAATGGAGTCATGGAAATAAGCTTTCTTTCTTACCTTGTCCACATTCAAAGAGAAATTAAAGTTCAACTTCTAGCCACTCAATACCCACTCCATCCTCCCTGTCTACTGTGCTTTCCTGAACTGCCATGGATGAACAGGTAAACATTCTCCCACAGCCAGTCTAGGCATGATTTAGACTATGCTAACCAGATGCACTCACACATAATATAAAAGACAGAGGGTTCTGATGTTTCTGTTGACAAGCACAGTCACAACAACGAGTTTTTCTATAGCAGTGTTCCAGCTGCTTCTTTTGTTAATTGTCACTTTAACTTTGCTAGTGAACGTATCAAACGGAGTCAAAAGCTCTGACAGTAGAGGCCACCTGACCTCTGAATCTTGTTATAGTGGTATCTTGCCATCAGGACCTTCCATCTTCTTGACAGCAAGAAGCAGCAACCAGTTAAACATGATGTGCAGTTCTGTAAGGCCTCTTTGTCTCATGTCCATTTCTCTAAACCTTCCATTAATTTTTTTTTTTTTTCAGTACTGGGGATTGATCCCAGGGGCATTCTACCTCCGAGCTACACCACCAGTCCTATTTTTTATTCTTTATTTTGAAACAGGGTCTCACAAGTTGCAGAGAGCCTCACTAAGTAACTGAGGCTGGCCGTGAATGGGGATCAATCCTCTGGTCTTAGCCTCCCAAGTACTAGGATTACAAGAGTGTGCCACCACGCCCTGCTCCTTCCATTTATTTTATAAGCACCAAATTTCCCTTACTAATTTCCTTTTCTAAAGACATTCCTGTTTTCTGCAACTGAATCTTGACTGATATCTCCACAAAAACAGAACAGGGCAGGTATAGGAACTAAGAAGATGAGCCCAGAGTGTGACTACATGGAGAGGAGTAAAGTAGTTCTGAGATCAGGCTGTTGAGAGCAACTGGCAGTGGCGAGGAGAGGGGTGACCTACGAAACACCTTGAGGCAACGCTGCGCTTTTCTTTGGCTGTAAACTAAAAACAGGATAGTAAAAATTATTTACATCTGTCTTTCACATTCCAAAAGCTCAAATAGAAATTTTGATTGGTTGGAAGGAAAGTGGGAGGAGTCAGTGGGCATTCTAGGGTGCACAGCTCTGGCAGACATGAAGGGGGCGGGGGCCGGGGGTTGGGGCGCAGTGGAAAGGCCATCCCAGTTAACAACAGTTCCTGCATGACAAAGATGAATCACTTACTTGGAAATTTTTCTCCACATTTTCCTTAATTTCTTCCTTCTTTTTAGAGAAAAGAATCAACCCTTCCTAGAGTTCTCCACTTTGGAAAAACACCCTCATCTTGGTGTTTCGGACTGAAAATTTCATCACCAACCTTCCTCTCAGTCCTGACAGTAATCATCCATTCTGCTTGTTCTCCCTCCACAGCATCTCTCCTGTCCGTGCCTCTTCTTCTTCTGAGTCCTGGGATATCATCCTTGCCAGTCCCTACCTCCAGACTCTCCCTCTTTTCTTCCAATTTATGCTATATACCCCTGACAGTTGTCTTCAGTCACCCCCTCTCCAAACACTTCAATGATCACACTCACAATATAAGCCAAGCTCCTGAGCCTCAAAGTCAGGGCCCTCCCCAGTCTGAGTACCACATTGACCTTGCCAAGCTTACTTCCTTCCCCCAAACCATCACCCGATTTGTCCTCATTATGCAAAGGTACCCTAAGTGTTGAGATTACTACACAGGCAATGGGGGAGACAGCCATACCCAAAGGCAACTGCAGTACAGTGTGGCTCAGAAAATGACCAAGACAAGGCCTTCAGCTCTAAGAACCCTTTACAACTACCCCTCCTAGTCGAGCGTGGTGGTGCAGGCTTGTAATCCCAGTGTTTGGGAGGATCAGATAGGAGGATCGCAGGTTAGCAGCCAGCCTCAGCAACTTGTGAGGCCCTCTGCAATTTAGTGAGACCCTGTTTCAAAATAAAGAATGAAATAGGGCTGAGTGTGTAGCTTAGAAGTAGAATGGCCCTGGGTTCAATCCCCAGTACCACACAAAAAACAATAATTGTCCCTACTCCCAGTCAAAATTCATCTTTGCCTCTCTAGTTTTCCTGCTGCAGTTGATCTCCTCTTTCTGTGTAGAATGTCCTCCATTCTATTCTGTATACCTTTTTCACAGTAGATTATGAGGTAGGTTGTGGGGGAAAGTGATACTTACTCATTTTCTGTATCCCAGGGATTTAAATGTAATAGGTACTGAATAAATATTATTGAATTTGGGCTGAGTAAGAAAAGTCTCACGGCCAAAGCCAGACCCACACCCTGCCCTGGGGAACTGAGAAGCAGAGGTCAGCATCAGGTATTGCAGTGGTTCGCTAGGTGCATTCCCTAGCCAGCAGCATAATTATCCCACAAGGACTCGTTACAAATGCAAATCACTGAGACTCACCACAGAACTAATGAGTTAAAAACCCAGAAGGTGAGCCCAGCTGCCTATGTTTTAACCAGCCCTTCAAGTGATTCTGACACACTCAGGTGTAGTGCAGGCTTTCCTAAAATAGCCTGAGTGTAAGAATATCCTGGGATGGTTGTCCAATCTGCAGCCTCCCAAGCCCTTCCTCTAGAGATGCTAATTCAGAAGGTTTGAGACAGAGCCCAAGAATTAATAAACTTGCCAAATACCCCAAGATGGTCCTTATGCTCAGGGAAGTCTAAAAATCACTGATACAGTGAAAGGGGCAAGCTTTTGGAATGAGGTTAAAAACCAGCATTTTGGGCCCATTTTGACCACCTGCTGTGCTATATCAGTGCTACGATATGAATACCATTTGTGTCCCCAACATCCATGTTAAATCTTGGTCCCTGAAGCAGCAGTATTGGGAGGTGAAGCCTGTGGGGTGGCACCCTGGTTGATGTATTAATGGCTTTCTCACAAGAGTGGGTTAGCTACACCAGGTAGAAATTTGTCCCCCTTTCCTCTTTCTCACGTACCTCCTTGTCCCTCCACTTTCCACCATGAAAGCAGCCCAAGCCCCTTACCAGATGAAGCCGCCCAATTTTGGCTTTCCCAGCCTCCAAAATTGTAAGCCAGTATAAACCTCTTTTCTTTACAAATTACCCAGTTAGAGCAACAGAAAACAGACTAAGACCATTGGGTTAAACATTTTTCCTTCTGAAGACTCAATCCCTTCGTCTATACATGGCGACACAGATTAGATCTTCCAGAGTCTAATACTTAAGAATAATAGATGTGAAGAGCTTTACACACAGTGCATGCTCAGAAAGTGGCTGCTACTATAATCATTATTGTTATTATCAGTGAGGGAGTTGAGTGAAGAAAAGGAGCCCACCTCTCCTATAGTGAAAGCTAAGCCTCCTTCTGAGCCAACTCAGTCTCCCATGGGGCCAGAGATATAAAACATCTTGCCTATTGTAAGATGCTGTCAAAGAAGTTTGGAAGACATTTGCTCTAAGTGTGAGTACTCTTAAAATATCTCTGCACACATCTTCTATGAGTTACATAAAAGTAATAGAGAGCCACATTCCATAAAGCATGGAGAAGGATTCTCCCTCTAGCAGCCCTCCCTTTGCCTTAGTATGACTCTAACAGAGAAATTCAGCAGGGCTGGTATATAGCTCTGAGGTAGAATGCCTTGGTTCAATCCCCATTATACCCCTACCACCACCAACAACAATAAAACCTGAGGGAAGCCTCAGAGGATGGAGCCCACAGTCAGTTTTAGGAAACTTATAGAAGATGTATATAGGGAAATTTTAAGAGTGCGTATGTACAAAAGTTTCACCAAAGTAATACTTATATGCAATGGACTGTTTTATTTTAGACATGTTTTTTAAAATTCTCATAGCAAACCACAAACTTCACAACCCACTTGTAGGTCAGAACATATAATTTAGAAACATTAACTTATAGAGAATGTTGGTTTTTTTTAAAAAAGTAGACTCCTAGGTCTAGAAAAAACTTTAGGAGTTTATCTTCTTGAAGATGTGAGTCTACAGATAATTTTCAGAAATCTTGTATAATATTTTCTTTAAAATCTTCAGCAGAGGCATTTGAGTAGTATATGCTTTTAAAAATCAGAGAACATGCTCTTAATAAAACAATGAGTCTATAGAAAGGTACATATGTAAGTATGTAATTTTTTTTCAAAATAAGATTAGGGGGATTGTATTCCTAAAATCATGTAACTTCATTGCTACATGCAAACAGTGACATCTGGTGGAATGACATTGTTTTACTTTTCCAAAGAAGATTAAACTTTTACATAATAGCTTTACAGAAACAAATTTTCAAACAATTTCTTGTTTTGATATTTCTGTATAAAAACAAAAATGCACTAATCTAATATCTTATCAAACACTGGTATGGTATACTGATATGGCTTTTTTTCACCCCAGTCTGTACTTTTTTAAGTGTGCTTAACGTATATTGATGAGTCTATTTGTTCAAAGTAAATATAATAGAAATTTAAATATAATAGAAATAGAATTATATGTACAATAGAATATAATAGAAATATAGAGATAAAATAGAAATAGAACAAAATTTAAATGAACATTGATTCTACTTCTAACTCTGCCACTAACTGTGATTTGGGATACAAAACTTCCTTAGTCTCCTCAACTATAATATGAGAGGCTTAGAGTAGAAGAATGCTAAAATGTCTTACAGCTCTGACATATGTATTTCTGTGATGCATGTCACCAGCTAGACCTCAAACAGGGATTAAGTCTTGTGCTCTTTGGAATACCACCTTAGTTCACTGCCTAGACTATGCAGCAAGGAACAGAGCCAAACAAGGGGCAAGGTGTGGCCAGGATTAGCTTGACCACTGAGAAACGGCAGACAGTGTGGGGACTGGGGAATGCAAGGGTAAATTCAGCTCAAGATACCCACGATGGAAGGAAACTGAGAGCAGAATACAGAGCACAATATTGTGAATCAAGCACAATGGACTGTGGGTGATGGTGCACTACAACTGGCATCAAGAAGGCCTAGCATGGGACAATGAATGGCACATTCTAAGAGGAACACAAACCAAGCCATTTTCAGAGCCCTCAAAGCTTTCAGTAGTTGCACAATTAACATCAGGGAAGTATCCCACAGTTGACCAGGCCCCATCCCTGGCCCAGACTCAGAAAAAGTATTCTCCAGTCTTAGGAGGAAACAAGTAGTGGTAAGATTGAATCCTTATCCTAATATAAGCAGAAGCTCTTATTCCAAAACTGGGTCACATGAGGCAAATACAAACTACCACAGGTGAGTGAAACATGCTTCTCTCCTTTCTATGCAGATGGGGCTCCTTGGATTCTTCCTAGCTGTAGCTCAGGATTGAAACTAGGGTGAGTGATTATTCTGAATGAAGCATAAAGAGACAAAAAACAGAGGGTTTTCCACGAATTCACAAAGCTGAAGGATATAACTGAAACTACATCTAGAGCAGGGTGGAGTGGCGCACAGTCCTTGGAAGGCTGAGACAAGAGGATTGCAGGTTCGAGGTCAGCTTCAGCAACTTAGACCCAGTTTCAAAATCAAAAATAAAAAGAATTGGAGGTGTAGCCTAGAGGTAAAATGTTCCTGGTTTCAATCTCTAGTACAAAAAGAAAGAAAAGAAAAGAAACCACAATCTCTAGTACAAAATGAAAGAAAAGAAAAGAAACCATACTTAGGATAAGCGTGATCTGAGTTTGAATCCTAGCTTTTACCAACTATGTAAATATGGGCTGGTCATTTAATCACTGCTTGATTTGGAAAATGGAATGATCTTATCTACTACATAGAATTGTTGTTAATATAAAATTATACAAATGCATTGTACCTGCATGCATTTTCTGTTACATTATTTTCTCTTCTCAACTATCACTATCCTATTTGAAGGATTTGGATAAAATCTTTCAAATGGAAAAACTATATCTCATAAGAGTTGATTTGTAAGGTATAAATAGTAGAGATAGTAAGTCAAAATAATTACTCATACTTCTGTCTTTATACTTTATATGTTATACATTTCCTGAAGGAAATGTAAGCTGTCAAAGTAACATCTATAATGTCATTTTTAAAACATATATACATAATCTATGTGTGTGCACAGAGAGAATCTCATAGTAATATTTACCATATTCAATACCCAAAGAAAAAGGTCATCTATAGTACAATAGTTTTACACCATTAAAGAGAAAAACTGTAAAGGCAAAATGTTCACATCCTGCCCTATCCACCCCAACACCTCTCAGGATTCTGAATGCTGGAACTGGTAATATGAACCGGCACCTCCAGTTCTCCTACTTAAGATTTAAAAGTAGTATTCTAATGCCTCCAAGATGAACAGTCAAGAAATGCCAGGGAAAGCTGTCCTATGCTAACTATGGATAGGCAGAAATGACCTATCTCCATTCAAAGATAAGTACACACAAAAATCTCATATAAATTCTATGAAGAGAGTCTGTAAAGTATAAGAAAGAACATTGCATCTGAAGAGTTATATGAAGAATGTCCTTTTGAAAGAGATGTATTATAGAAAACCAAAAAAAAAAGTTTTAAAAAAGTTCTGCTTTATGGTCTCAAGCAAAAATTGTTAATATTTTTTTGTGAAACAGGTAAAAAAAGTTCAAATAAAATAAAATACCTAGATTTTTCTTAAAACATGACAGAATTAGGAAAATAATGCCATAGCAGTACTTAATGAGAGTTATTATATTTTTTTTTAAATTTACATCTCAGAAAATTAAACCACTGATGGACAGACATTTGAGAGGTGATTGTAAACAAAGAAATGATAAATGAAAGGATAAATTAAGAAGATCCAAGTGTAATTATTTAATTTAAAATAAAATGTAAAATCCTGTAAGCATGTAGGAGGAGAAACAGAATCCCATGCAAATAAAGTAAAAAACAGCTGGCTTTAGATTTCTCTCTAGGTTTCTTTAGATTTCTCATTATCTGACAATAGTAGATATCAAATAATGATACAAACAAAAAAGCACATAGACAAAGGCTGGCAAATGTGACATATTTCAGCAAAGAAACAAAAAAGAGAAAGAGAATGTAAAATCTGCTGTGACAAAAAATAACCATGGGGTGATCCAACTTACTTTAAGAAAATAAATTGTCAATTAGTTTTTTAAATGTTCAAGTCCATACAATCTACAAGGGGTGCAACTAGGAAAGATTAAAATGAGAGAAAGGGCAAACAATAATAAATAAAGAATGTATAAGACAAAGTAGTTTCACAGTTTATGGATTAAGTATTCAATCTATAATGCAGAATGTAGGGCACAGTTAACAGTTTCTTGGATTTTCTTTCATACAAAAAATTGTTTTATATAACCACAGGTTGATTCTATATTTAGTTCTACCTCCTTTGAGCACACAGAGCTCTACTTCCTTCTTTATCAGGGTTGCAATGCATACCTTTACTTGGAATACCATAAAAAGTTTTTCACCCAGGGACATTTAAGTTGCTTCCAGTTTTTAATTATTATCAAGTGACATGAGGAACATCCTTGTGCCTTTATCTTAGTACTCAGTCATCAGCATATAATAAGTCCTGGATAAGATCACCTTCAGAGAGAGGAGGCAGAGGAGGAAAGAGGTCCCGGGACAAGCGCTGGGCACTCCAATGTTGAGAAGTTGAGAGATGATGAGCCCTACCTAGGAAAGGAGACCAAAAAGGCACAACTAGGGAAGCAGAGAGAATGAGTGAGTGTCCCTAAGACTGAGGGGTAAAAGTGATTTAAGGAAGAAAGAGTGACCAACTGGGTCAAATACTACTGAGAAGTCAGGACAAGAACTATAATATATCTTAAAGCATAGTTGATCATCTCATTCTTCCTCAGAAAACTCTGCAGGTACTTTCTCAATGGGCTGTGAATAAGAACCTCCCTTTGCCCCCCCACACACACACACAAGGTGTCTACTATATAAACCTCCGTGATCCCACTCCTGCTTGCTCTCCAGCCCCAACTGTTTCACTACTCTTCCTGTGCTGAAATACCAAACTTTTTTTCCAGTTCTCAGATGGGTTCCAATTGTCCATGGCAGAAATTCTCAAACCAATGTATTTATCAGTCACTTGCATTTCTACAAGCTCCTAGGTGATGTTGAGGCTTCTAGTCTGTAGATTGTATTGTGTCTTGAGCATCAAGGACCAAAAAATTCTGTCCCTTTCTCCTAGCTATTATCTATTCATTCTTTTGGTCTTGATTTAGGTATCATTTCCTCAAGGCTACTCAGATAATTAGGGGCTCTTCCAGGTTTCCCTATCACCCAGCACATTTCCACACTAATTGTCACATTCTCATTGGTTAATTCACCACCTTTCTGCTAGACTCTAGGTTCCTATTTACAGATGTGCCCATAGTACCTACCTGTATGCCTACCACATAGTAGGTAGACCAAAAAATATTTATATGTGCTTATAAATCTAAGTGTTTATTCAGACCTATTTTTCTTGGCACAGAAAGCTGTTTACAAAATTATGAATTTTTAAAAACTGGGCTACAAAACAATATGCATACAGCATTATCACAGTTTTGCTATATATGATTCACTTATACATGGAAATGTCTGGAATTATATATTTTTTAAATGTTAATATTTTCTCTGGATGGCAAGATTTTTAAGTAACTATTTTTCTTTTTTACATTTTCTTACATATTTTTAATATTTACTAATGTATTTTTCACTATTTTCATAACAAAATAATAACAAAAAAATTAAGCATTGAATTCTGTTGCTTGACCTTTGGTTTTTCAATTGTAGTTGCTACTGTTTTGATGGGTAGAACCAATGGTCTGTCCATAGTTTTTCAAATATTGACTAAGAACTTCTTTTGTACTTTGAAGCCATACTGAGGTTTAGGTCTTGTATTTAGTCTCTAAACATTGCTCACCACCAGGAAGCGGTCTCTAAGAGGCATCCAACTTGAGAAAGTCAGTCAGCATTTGAAAGACAGTATTTTTGCTACCACCTCTCTCTTCATGAGTGTGGGGAAAGATCCCCAGAGAGAAGGTGGTAGCCCCACCCGAAAATACATCAAAGATGGCACAGAGAGGGAGTGGCGAGGGTGGAGACCTAAGACTGTTTACCAGAGACCAGGATTAGAGGAGGGATGTCTCCTCAGTATGATCAAGCCATTGATAGGATCAGCCTTTTGGATTAGGCCAAAGAGGCATGATCAAGATGACCTCTACACTGATTGGCCCTACAAGAAGACACTCCCCTCGCTCTGCCCTATATAACACCTTGCCCCTCCTGTAACAAACGGATGAGTTCTCCGATGCTCGGTCCCCAGTGTGTTCATTTCAGCGCAACCTTCCTTTTCTGTGGGGAACCCCCTCTCGGGGTAGACACTCCAGGGAGATCGGGGTAGGGGCCCCCTTTTTGTCGAGAGGACCCCACACATGAGGTAGTGGGACCTTTAGGAGGTGGAACTTAGTGGAAGGTCATTGCTGGCCCCTCCTTGTCTCTAACGCTCTGGCTTCTAGTCTCACTATGTGATCACTTACTCGCACATGAGCCCCACATTGTGATACCATCTGCCATTAGGACTTCACTAGAGCTGAGAAGAAGCTGACACCATGCACTTGAACCCCAAGAACTGTGAACTAAATAAACCTTTTTTTTTTTTTTTTTTTCGGTACTGGGGATTGAAATCAGGGGCATTCTACCTCCAAGCTACATCCCCAGCCCTATTTTTTATTCTTTATTTTGAAACAGGGTCTCAAAGCTCAGCCTCCCAAATGTTGGGATTATAAGCATGTGCCACCACACCCAGCTACCTTTTTTCTTTTTATGAAGTACTCAGCCCCAGATATTTCATTATAGTAACAGCAAACAGACTCATATAGCTGTCATTTCAAATTAGTGAAGAAATGACGATTTATTAAATAATTTATATTGTATAATTGGCTACTCATTTGGGAAAAATAATAATGCTGATTCTTAACAAAATAAGTTACAGATGAATCGAATATTTGTTTTTTAAATGAAGACAAAATCACTAGAAGAAATGTAAGAGAATACATTTCTTGTCTTGGGTTTTTGTTTTTGTTTTTTGCAGTATTGGGGATTCAACCCAGGGGCATTCTACCTCCAAGTTATGCCCCCCGTCCTATTTTTTATTCTTTATTTTGAAATAAGGTCTCACTAAATTGCGGAGAGCCTTAATAAGTAGATGTGGCTGGCCACAAATCTTCAATCATCCTGTCTCAGCCTCTCAAGTACTGGGATTACAAGCATGCACCACAATGCCCAGCTGAGAATACATTTAAATTTAAGTGTAAAAATTGCCTTACTAGGAAAGACACCAAGACTACAACAGATAAAGAAAACAGTTGTTAGTTTTTATTAGCTAAAAATTAAAACTTCTGCATAGCATAAAACACCATAAACAAAAGTGAAAATAAAACCAAACGAAAAATGTGTACTATATATATTACATATTATATATTATATATTAATTTTATATATGTTTATCTATATAGAGTTAAGATCTTTAGTATAAAAAGTCACTTACAAACCCATAAGAAAGAGATAATAACAACTCCACAGAATATGAGCAGGGGACATCTAAAGATATTCTTGGGTTGAGGGTGTATTTAAGTGGTAGAAGGCTTGTCCAATATGTGGGAGGGCCTGAGTTTGATCCCCAATACCACAAAAAGGTCCAAAAGAAAAATAAAAAGAATTATCAACTTTACCAGAAATAAATACAAAATAAAAATAATAAAAAGATGTTTTTATCAGCTTATAAAAAATAAAAGTGAAAATTAGTAGTTTGAAGAAAGTTCAAGGAAATGTATAAAATGTATAAAAATTGTTGTAAACAGTGTCTCTGCATCTTGTTTAAATTAGTGAATATATTTAAATAATTTAAATGTTCACACATAACCTTGAGTGAAGAGACTAAAACTAAAGAATGCCATGTAGAGTTTAAACATGAACATTTACAAGTACTATCTGGAAGGCTGTTCACCAAATCAACATTAACGTAAGTGTTTAAACACCTTTAATGATTTGCCCTGCTTTAAAGCCTTAAATCTAAAATTCCATACCAAAAATTCTAACTAATGTCTATAAACTTCTTTACACAATGCAAAGGTTATTGTAAAGCAAAATATTTTAATTTTAAATCATTTTATATTTCTCATAAAAATGGCTGTTTAGTAAACTAAACCTTAAAAGTTTGAACAACACTTACTTTGCTCTTTGAAATACACAGAAGCATATGTCCTTACTAAAATGTCCTAGTGCTTGTCACAAATAAGTTACTATATGCAGAATTAGGAAAGCATTAAAACTATATGACCATGAGTATTACTATGCTTTGGAGTTCTGTACATTGCACAGAAAAAGCAAAAAGCCACCAAATGAAAGGGTATCCACCTTGTGTTTATAATTCCTTTCTCCAGAACACTTATTAGTGCAGAAAAATTATACATTTCTCCAAACTTGTAGGTTCAGCAGACAGATATATTTTGAAAAGGTTAAGCTATGTTTAGCAAGGTAATCCTCATGAGATGGATGCTAGAGAATTAAATATTAGGTACTTAAATTAACTTCTTATTTGGTACTTAGGAACAAATTGCCAAGAATTATCATTGTCAAATAGAGCGTTTATTGACTTTCTTTGAAAAAAGAAGGTGAAGTCTACTTGAAGAAAGAGAAATCTAGAATAGGAAAGAAACCAGCATTGTTAACACTTTGCATGGTAGTAGAAGCTGTGAGTCCTTGCACTGGTGCTTGGCTTGCAGAGTGCTAATGACAGTGACTCAAAGCTTTAGTTTCATGACCACTAGATGATGTTTATGCCTTTGTTTTCTATTCCCAGCTTTAGGCTTTTAAAGGACATTCCAAAGAATGTCATGCTGAACTGCTCATTTCTATCTAAGATACTTAAACAGTTTTTAAACTTCCAAAATTCTCCACGTACAATTTTTTTCAAAAAGTTAGCAAACATTTACTTGATCAATTTAAAGTAAGATTCTAGATAACTAAGACTTCAGATGTATAAAATTATCACTGACAAATGAATGAATCCTAAAAGTGTATTTTGCCTAGATAGAAAATAATAGATATGGTAATGACCAATGGCCTTCTTTTTTTTTTTTTTTTTTTTTTTTTTTTGGTGGTGGTGGTGGTGGTGGTACTGAGGACTGAATCCAGAGGCATTCTACCTCTGATCTATACCCCCAGCCCTATTTTTTTTTTTTAATTTGGAAACAAGGTCTCACTAAGTTGCTGAGGTTATCCTTAAACCTTTGATCCTCCTGACTCAGCCTCCCAAGTACTAGGATTACAAGTGAGCAAGCACCACCACACCTGGCTTAAAAATGACCTTCTTTTAAGGATTAGAATTGAAACTAATTGTGATTACTTATCACTGGGAAAATAGGTGATCTTAAGTCAGGGAAAAATGCAATATAGTGCTCCAATTTTTACTAAAAGTCAACTTCCAGGAAATGGGTTCAGAAAATACTATGGAAAGTGTAGCTAAGTCACTAATAAATTTGTGACTGCTTAACTAAGAGTGTTTTTAATATAATCATATGTCTATAA
Source organism: Graphiurus murinus (assembly GCA_004027655.1). NCBI lineage: Eukaryota > Metazoa > Chordata > Mammalia > Rodentia > Gliridae > Graphiurus > Graphiurus murinus. The sequence goes on from PVLC010012879.1 coordinate 17,441, forward strand.
TAACTAAAATATAATACTAAAAAGTTACCTTATAATAAGTTACTGCTACAGTTTAAATATGCCCTCCAAAGTTCATGTGCTGGGAATTTGATTCTCAATGCATCTATGTTAAGAGGTGGGACCTTTAAGAGGTTATTAGATTATGAGAGTTTTATCCTTATGAATGGATTCATACAATTATTCAGGAATGGGTTAGTTATTCCAAGAGGGGTTTCTGATATTAAAATGATGATGTCCCCCCACCTGTCTCCCCACCCACTCTTAAACTCTTTTACTTTTTCAACCAGGACTCCATAGAATGACATATCAAGAAGGCCCTCACAAGATTCTGGTACGTTGATCTTGGACTTCTCAGATATGGGCAATACATTTCTTTCCTTTATAAATTACCCAGGCTGCAGTAGTCTGTTACAGCAACACAAAACAGACTAAGACAGGTATGGTTCTTGCTAATACTATCAGGAAATGGAGGTACTGACTTAGTCTGTATATCTACTGGGGAAGCCATAGAAATAAAAATGTCTTCTCTCTGTGCCTAGAACTGAAGCATGTCTTTATTTATTTATTTATTTTGCAGTATTAGGGATTGAACTCAGGGGCGTTCTACCTCTGAGCTATACCCCCAGCCCTATTTTTTATTCTTTATTTTGAAACCGAGTCTCACTAAGTTGCGGAGTGCCTCACTAGGTAGCTGAGGCTGGCCGCGAACCTGAATCCTCCGGTCTCAGCCTCCCGAATGCTGGGATTACAAGCGTGCGCCACCATGCCCAGCTCTAAAGCATGTCTTTAAAATCTAAACCTCAAAGACAAAATTTCTTCGACAGTTTAAATCTAGTTTAAAACATAATTATCAGAGAACTCTTACCTATCTCTTTGTACATCTATAAAGTTATCTTCTAATAAATATGATCCAAAAAGTTCAAGTAGGGTGTTGTGACCTTTCTTGTTGGCAGTGTGGTACATACGAGATGCCAGGTGCAAGTCCAAGGGCAGCTCTTGGGCTGGGACGGTGTTGCACAGGTCGTGGATGTGAGGAATGGAGACCGTCTGTGAAACTCTGCCATGGAGAAAAAAAAAATGAGCTTTTCTAGTCATCGTGTGGTCTTTAGATATGAAATGCATTTATATTAACAGTTTAGATCAGTCTCTAAAAAGGGTATCTAAGGGTAGGAGATCAGATATAAATCTGTAATAATGTGTATAACAAATTTAATATTACAAACTCAGGCTGTTGTCTAGAGAGTGAAACTCATGTCCAATTGCTTGCTGAATATCAATCTCCATGTCTTACAGACACCTCAGAATCAACAGGTCTAAAAGTAAATTCATTATCATCCTGCCCCTAACCCCTTCCCTAATAAATTCTATAACAAGATCCAGCCATCATGTATTTCTTCTCTATTCTGCTCAAATGCTAATGTCCCAGAAGCAGGAGAACAATCTACATAGTACATTATCCATTAACTAGCATGATGGAGCCCAGTGTTTGTGTCAGTGTGGCATCTCCCTCTAACTCTCCTGTAATTTGCTCCTCTCCTGCCTTTCCAAAGTAGAGAGGAAGGCATGATGATCTGCTTTCTTACAGCACCATGTCACTTGCCATCCGACCAACAAGTACTTACTGAGCACCTACCCTGTTTCAGGCTCTGGGCTAGGTGCCTTATGGCCATTCTTTCTGACTACCATGGTGGACCTATAGTGGAGGTATTGTTATCCTTATTTTGGAGGGGGCTTATTTTGGATATGTCACCAAGTTGGTGAGTGCCCACTGGGACAATGATGCTGGCTATAAGCCAAATTTCTTTCCTGTGAATGCCCAGTAAGGATTCCTGAATGGAAGTGGCCCTTTATCCTGTACATATCTACCTCCCTACTAAATTAATACTCTTTCCTTAACCACATGATCTTCTTTACATCAAGTCAAATCAAATGAACTTTAGATCTATAGATAATGTTCTCTAATAACCTCCAAGCCACTGGTGACAATATTGATGACTCCTCTTGAAAAATGTTCTCCCTCCTTGAGCTTCTTTAAGCCTGCTCTTGCCCAGTTTCCCATATTCCTCTCAAATTCATCATAACTTGACTTTCCTTTGCCAATTTCCAAGCCAGATGTGGCTGTAAGGTTTGAACTTCTCCTTCTATGCTAGAAACATCATCTTCAGTGTTTTTGTTAAGCCCTCTGTGCTAGGTGCTCCAAAATCTCATTTCTGGTATCACTATCTCACCTAGATTCCTCATCTTCAAGACACAAAACATCTTTGAATCCTTTCTCCTCACCTGCATATTCAATGCAAAATAGAATTTCCCACTGGATGCAGTGCTGCACACTCTTATCCTAATTACTTGGGAAGCTGAGGTAGGGAGGATCTCAAATTTGAGGCCAGCCTGGGCAACTTAAAGAGACTTTGTCTGAAGATAAAATTTAAAAAGGAGCTGGGAATGTAGCTCAGTGGTAAAGCAGTCCTGGCTTCAATCCCTAGTACTGCACTTAAAAAAAAAAAGTTTCTCTTTTCTAAGCTGCACAGGATTGCTTGGGTGTGCCCCTTGTCCAGGTCACTGCCAGCAGGTGAGCAAGGTTCCTTATCACCTCAGCCAGCACAGGCAAGCATTTGCCAGTAGTTGAGCACCACATCCTCTGTGTATTAGCCACTGCAAAATCCCTACAGACTGATCTTCTTAATTTTTTTCATTTTTATTTTTATTTTTTTTAATTTTTGTATTGGTACATTGTAATCATACATCTTGGTTGGGTGCAAGCTGGTAAAAGCATACATGCACACATCTCTCATTTAACCCTTCCCCAATTCTGGCCCCATTCCCTCCCCATTCCTCCTTCTCAAGTTCAGTTTAGTGATTGACTTTGATATGATTGTGAAAATACATCATGTGCATTAGGGTGTTTCACTCCCCCCTCCCATCCCCTTCAGTTAAGTCACCTTCTTTGCTCATCTAAGGTTTCTCCTTCTTCATCTAAAGTTCCTCTTATGACCCACTTTCTCCCTAGCTCCCACATATTAGGGAGAGCATATGATTTTTTACTTTTTGTGACTGACTAATTTCACTTAACCTAATGTTTTCCAGTTCCATCCATTTCCCTGCAATTTACATTTTGGGGATTAAACCCAAGGACATTCTACCTCTGAGCTATACCCCAGCCTGCCTATTTGTTTGTTTGTTTGTTTGTTTGTTTGTTTGTTTGGAAACAGGGTCTCACGAAGTTGCTGAGGACCTCACTTAGTTTCTGAGGCTAGTCTCAAACTTGTGATCCTCTCGTCTCAGCCTCCCACATACTGGGATTACAGGAATGTGCCACCACACCCAGCCAGACTGATTTTCCTCAATTATTCCTTTTCTCAGCAGAGTGGGTTTTGTTGTTTTATTTTTGCTTACTACATCTGTCTAATTTCTCTCTGAGTTTCAAGGCTTCTAACAGCTGGTGTTACTTCTACCATAATAGTTAAGAGTGTAGTTCTAGATTTAGGCTGTCTACATTCAAATCCTGTTTAAAATTCTCATTTGGCCATGAGCAAGTTTTGCTTTAAGAAGGAAGAGTGAATGCAGTTAGAACAGCATCTCTTACATATCAGGTGTGGGATATGATCAATGTCCAGTCTAAAACACAGGGCTAGCCAATCAGTTCCTTCAGTTACTGACAGAATACTATCTACCCTTCTGTTCAAGTCTAGATACTCTCCAACAATATCTAGAGGAGAGACTTCTCTGCAACATCTTTCTTCTTTGTTTTTTTTTGTTTGCTTTCTTGACTTCTGATTTATAATTCCTTCCTTTAAAAAAAAAAAAAAAAAAAAAAAGATCCTTAGAAAGTCTCTTTTCATACATTGTCCTAGTCTGGTGCCATTCATTTTGCTCCTTTATCTGGTGGATCAATCAGCATTGCTCTGTCTATAGTTGTGCTATATGTCTGGGATACATCAGATAGTAGCATAGCATATAGACTTTGGAGTTGGCTGGCTGTGGATCAGAGATGCAATTCTAACACTTGCAAACTATTGCTGGTTTCTCTGAAAGTATTCAGAGAAATTAGAATAAAAATTCCTAGCTCTTATCTTTGTAATTTGAGAAAAATAACAGATCTATCATTTCAGGTCCATTGAAGTCTCTCAAGAAATGTTTGGGAGCCGGGCGTGGTGGCGCACGCTTGTAATCCCAGCATTCGGGAGGCTGAGACCGGAGGATCCGGGTTCGCGGCCAGCCTCAGCTACCTAGTGAGGCACTCCGCAACTTAGTGAGACTTGGTTTCAATAAAGAATAAAAAAAATAGGGCTGGGGCTGTAGCTCGGAGGTAAAATGCCCCTGAGTTCAATCCCCAGTACCGCAAAAAAAAAAAAAAAAAAAAAGAAATGTTTGGGGTTTTTTTTACTGTTGTTATTAATCTGCATCACACAGCACCTAACCCATTGCTAGGCACAGGATGTCCATTATTAAATTTCTAAGAAAGAGTGATTTGTGGCATTTCCAAAACAGTATAGGGCCCAGCAAGAACAGGACGTGAACTTTGTAAACATTCTTGTGGGGGGAGGAAAAAGGGAGATAAATCTAAAGCATGTAGAAGTGCTTGAAACAAAGAGACCTAGCCAGGGGAGTGAACAGGGTCGGCCAGAAAGCCAGGGCTTCAGGCACTCTGGGTTCCTAAGAAAAGGCTTTTTAAAAGGGAGAGGACTGAAAGGTGAGCTCCCACGTCAAGTTCTCATGCACTATCATTCCGCCTGAGACAGGTCCTGGCTAGTGGAATGTGCTTGAGATTACATTGCTGATTTTTATTTTTTCTCTAAAAATCATCACAACCAATCTGAATTCCTATGCTCCAATTATAGTCTAACAACATAGATTAGCAAGTGAATCCCCTTGGTTATTGAGCTAAGTAACAATATGCTTCCATAAAGGGTTGAATTCCTAAGAAAACAATTTCATTTGAAAGCTAGTCAGTAGTAAGAAAAGGTTAAAAATTGATCACAGAAGAAGGAGCAGTGAATTAAGGATGTTAAAAACAATTTTCCAGGATTCTCTTTCATGGTATAAACTTTTTAAATGTCGGATCTTTCTTCCTCTTCATCTCATTCTTGTTTCTCTAATGGAAACTTTGAATTTCAATTTTAGTGAATTAAAACAACACTATATATATATATATATATATATATATATATATATATATATATATATATCAATAAGATCTTCAAATATTTTTGGCATGCCCAAGAAAAGCTATGTGTTTTTATAGCACAGTCTCCTTAAGCAGGACTATTTGTCATTCTTTGAAACACGAAGACATAAAAAAGAAAAGACTGACTCTGTGTGTGGCCACATGACTTTGCTTAATGCACTAAATGCAAGGTTTTTTAGGGAGAAAAAAAATCAAGAAGTTTCTGCTTCATTGATAATCTGACAGTAACTATTTATTGAAGGTAAAATACTTGTTGTCTGCTGTCACTATTTGTTTTAATACATAATCTTGCTAACTAAATGAGCTTAAAGCAATGCAGATAAGCAATGGCATGTACAGGGTCACTTAAATGCCAATTTGACTGTTTCATAAACTTTGGAATTCTTTTCCCATGAGTCTGTTCTCAGCTACTAAACTGTGAGCAATATCCATTTACAAAGTTTAGGCTGGCTATAAAAAGGGTTGTCTTCCCTGTCCAGCACACTTGTCAGTGCCCTAAGCAAGAACAAAAGCTAATAATTAAAGCTTCTTTAAACCCCTAAAAAGAGTTAAATGAAGAATAATCTAGAATAAACCAGCCCATTAAAAGCCTAGTAGTGAAACAAGGAGACAGCCAGAGTTCAACAAGGTGAATTGCACATTTACATACTGCTGCTCAAAATTATGCTTGTATTTCTGTGTATAAAAAAAACTATCAAAAAATTTGAGTGGGAGATGAAACAATAGAAGGGAAAAATAAAGCCATCTAAACTCCAATTTTGTTAGTTAACAAATTAACCGATATAATAAGCAGTTAGTTTAAATCAGGCATTATGGAAGTTAAATATAGTTTAATATTTAATTTTCTTTAGCCTCACAAAGATCTCTTTTTATTCCCATGACTGTCATATTAAAATATGGAAGGAAATACGGAATATATATAACATGTACATCCTAACTATAAAATCTGACACTAAGCCAGGTATGGTGGTGCATGTCTGTAATCTCAGTACTTGAGAAACTGAGACTGGAGGACTGCAGGTTTGAGGCCAGCCTCAGCAACTTAGCCAGAACTTGTTCCAAAATAAAAAGGCCTGAGGGTGTAGCTTGCAAGAAGAATGCCCCTGGGTTCGATCCCCAGTACAAATGATGATAACTTTTCCTTTGAGAAACTTTAACAGATCTAATATACAAATTTCTAATACATTCAGTTTTTCTCTTAAAACCTATGTTTTCATGTATCAGTGCTACCAAATGCCTGCTCTTCAAAGGAGAAAATTGTAAATTTAAGAAAGTTACTCTTTAGGTAGGTTTTGACTCCAATAGGGTTTTAAAGACTTTCTTGGTCTCAATGATGGAATTCCTGATTTTCTTTTTCGTGATCGCCTAAATTCTCTTCCTTTGATTTGCAAGAATTCTGCTGAATCCACCTTAAAAAAAAAAAAAAAAAAGAGTATGCTGTTAAGGGAAGTTATAACATGGAAGTTAAATCTTTCTCTCATATTTAATGGTCCAATTCATATCTAAACTCCTAACTTCTATGTATATTTTATAACAGGATACAAATTCTAAGGCTGAGTTCTTTTCCTCTAAATACATCCCTAAAGTTTTACATATACACCTTCTTGGCAATAAAAATATTAGTGCCATATTTATTTACAGTGGTTTTTTTTTCATTTACTATCTTAAAATTACAAAATAAGAAATATAAGATTGTTCCCCTCAATAAATCTACTCTTTTTTTCAGTACCAAGAATAGAACACAGGGCCTCAAGCATGGTGCTCTACCACTGAGCTACATCCCCAGCCCAGTCTTCTGCTCTTCTTGATTGGTAGTTTTAATAAAACTTATCCTTGGTTTCTTCAGTTTGGCATGACTTATAGTTGTGCATACAAGCTAAAAAGAACTTAATGCTTTAGGTTATGCTTTATTTTGTGATTTTAAGCAATATTTATCAATTTGTAGTTCTTATAGTTGTATTGTTTTCTATTTTTACTGCTTGGCAAAAATCCAGTACATTTAGTCTCATAAATATTTGCCTATCAATTATTAGAAATATTGCTTCCCTAGATTTCCTAGACATTCTTCAGATTTCAGGAAAGTTTTTCATGTAAACAGTTTTCTCCTTTAGTTTCTCTGGTTTTGTTTGATTGTTTGTTTTTGGTTTTGTTGAGACTAGTTTTAAGAAAGAAAAAAGGAAGGACTTTCTTAGAAAAAGCAGAAAGAAGCTGGGCGTGGTGGCGCACTCCTATGATCCCAGTACTTGGAAGGCTGAGACCGGAGGATCCAGGTTTTCGGGCAGTCTCAGCTACTTCGTGAGGCCCTCTGCAACTTAGTGAGACCCTGTTTTGAAATAAAGAATTAAAAACAGGACTGGGGGGTATAGCTCAGAGGTAGAGAATGCCCCTGGGTTCAATCACCAGTACTGCAAAAAGAAGGAAAGAAAAAGCAGAAAGATATGGTTGAATAAGTTGGAAGGGGCCAGAAAAAGAGAAGTTCCTACTAATTAGATATCAGATTTGGGCCTGATTCAATAGAAAGGGGAACGCTATTAGAACATCTTTGGTAATGAAGAATAATTAAAGCTCAAGGAATACCGAGTATTACATCATCTCACCATCCAGTTAATGTTTGAATTTCCTCTACAGTATCTCTACCGGGTAGTCATCACTTGGCTTGAACATAGTCAGAAACAGAGAACTGGGATACATTTACAGTTAGCCACTTTCTCTCTGAAACTCTTCCATTTGTTAGAATGTTTGTTTGTTTATTATTGCACCTAACAACTTTCATCCACCCCTCTCAATTCAAACCTCAGGAACCATACAGGCACAACCCAGCTCACTTCTATATGAAAGGCAAGATATTTGAATACAGTTGACTACCTTGGTCCTGATTTTTCCCCAGAAAAAACATTCCAGGCTATTCAACTCCACCTCACATGACGTGGTTCTGAGGTGCTATGCTTTGTCATCATGAATGTTCTCCTTCAAATAATCTCTAATTTGTCAAAGTACCTCCTGGGGTTGGATGCTCAGACCTGAATGTAATATTTGAGGTGTGGTATCATCAGATCATCCAGGAGAGAGTTGATCCCCTTATGGCATTTGTCAACCAATGCAAACTATGATTGCATCATCTTCCTATCAAAAGACAACATTATAGTCTAAAACCTGGAAGTCTTTCACATTTGCCACTGTTAAGTCCTCTGATCCTGTATCTACATGGTTTATGGACACAAAGGTAGAGCCATGCATATATATATATATCTGCATATATATATATATGCAGAGCCATGCGTGTGTGTGTGTGTGTATATATATATATATATATATATATTCCAATTAAGTTTCACCTGAGGTATGACCAACCAAAACTTACCAGTCGCATTTTGGATGTTATCTGCAAACCCAATCAATAAATCTTCCACATTCTCATCCAAATTATTGAGAAACATTTTAAAAGTCCACTAGAGACTTTCAATCACTAATAGTTCATCCTTTGCATAACTAATTTAAAATCCACCCAACAGTTCACCTAACCCTAATCTTATCTATAATACTCTTGGGAGGCTGTCTTAAGTACATTGCTGAAATTCAGAAAGTAATAGCAATTACATCTTAGTTTCCTGTGTGCCAGGAATTGTTCTAATGCTTTCTATTGTAGGAGCTGCATTCAATCCTCACAAAAACATTGTGAGGTGGGCACTATTATTTTCCTCCTTTAACATTACAGACATACAAGTACTTCAGTAATTTGCCCAAAGTCACACTGCTCATAAAAGAGAGAGAATTCTGTCCCTAAGACTGTGACCTTCCCATGATGTTCTTACATTGAATAGCAGATCATAAACTTTTCTGATACTCAGTCTGGTAATTCTAGGAGAAGAAATGATGTTGGTCTTTCATGGCTTGTTCTTAGGAAATCCATGCTCCATAAACCATTTAATCATTCTAGAGTTTTGTCCAAGACCAAAGCACAGATTACAGAAACCAAAATCTTACCCTTAAAGCCAGGTGTGGTGGCGCATGCTTGTAATACCAGTACTTGGGAGGCCAAGACTGGAGGATCTGGGTTCGCAGCCAGCCCCAGCTACTTAGTGAGGCCCTGTTTCAAAAAATAAAGAAAATAAAGAATAAAAAATAGGGCTGGGGGTGTAGCTCAGAAGTAGAATGCCCTTGGGTTCAATCCCCAATACTAAAAAAAAAACAAAAACAAAAAATCTATCCTTAAAAAACAACAGATTTGCAATAGCCAATATTCAGCCTGCTAGCTCCTCTCCAATTTCAGCAACTCCTCGAAGCAGCTGCTATACCACTCTTTGATACTTTTCCAAATGAATTAAAGTCAAAATACTAAAGTGATACATGCATATCCATGTTGCAGCAGCACAGTTCAAAATAGTCAAATTATGGAACCAGCCTAGGTGTCCATCAGCAAATGAATGGATAAAGAAAATGTGTAATATACACACAACAGAATTTTACTCAGTCATAAAGAAGAATAAAATTATGTTGTCTGCAGGAAAATGGATGAAACTAGAGAATATTATGCTAAGTGAATTCAGCCAGCCTCAGAAAGCCAAGGATCTTATGTCTTCTCTCCTATATGGAAGCTAGAGGAAAAAATAGAAAGCAAAAGGGACTTCGAATAAATGAGAAGAAAGACCAGTAGAATAGTGGAAGGGGTTTAGAAGAGGGCATAGGGATGGAGAAAAGGAGAACTGATGAAGGAAACAGTTAAAATAATATTATGTCTATATATGTCCATATATGAGGTTATCAATCTCACTAATGTGTGAGGAGTTGGGGGAGCAAGGTGTGAGGTGGAGGGAAACACATCGAATTCCATGTGCGTGTTTATTTGCATCACTTTGACCCTCACTATCATGCATAATTACAATGCACCAGGAAAAGTATATATTTAAAAAACAGCTGTTAACAGGGACACAACAGGTGAAAAGTGATCTGAGTTAACTCAAAATCTTTTACAAATCTTGGGATTCGAGGGGATTTTTAAATCAATTCTTTTCTTCTTTCTAAACTAAAGATCATGCTTCTTGTCAGATTTAAGAAGCAAGGTATGAGTTTATCAGCTTCCTTTTCTTTCTGACATATTTCTGTTTATTTAAAACCTCAACTTTTTTCAAAATTAAGGTAAGGCAGCTCTGTCATCTGTTGTCATTACACTATTCATCCCTGATGACAGGGTTGTCTTTCTTTTTTTCCCCTCTCGTTACTCCAAAATCAACATGAAAATTGCTTTTGTTGTTGTTGTTCTTAGCATTATTCACTGGCCCCAACCCATTATAGATCTCACCTTTGTGGTATAATTCTTATAGCCACATGCCCCTTTTATGGTTATCTGTAGGTATGAATTTTTTCTTTCATCTTTTGTATAATTTTAAGACTCTGAATATAATAGATCATTCATAATTGTTCTGTGGGAATTTGGAGGGACTTAGGGCATTCCACACGTCTTAAACTTTCCTTCACTTAGAATTCCAGGTATATGATCAAACATATCTTTTTAAAGGCTTTTACTGACATTTTCTAAAATGCTTACAATCCTATCACTGGCTATGGTGTTCATCATTCCCTCGAAAGGTTGCTATTATTTTTTACCTAATTTTTTTTTCTGTTAGCTATGACTTAGCCCAGAATACTAATGACCTTGTTGAAATTCTCTACTTTTTGGCCAAACGAGACCTTCCAGCATATATCTGAGCAGTAAAAGGCCTGAGTTCCTCCTTTATCACCTCATTGCTGGATCTATTTATTAGCTATGTAAGAAAGACTTCCTGTCCCCCTAACCAGCCCTGGCTTTCTGGATTCTATTGTTCCTCATTCCTCAGCCAGAGTTGCTAGAGACAATCTTATGACCTTATGTGACCATATATCGGGTTAAAGTACATGGATAAGAAGTGTTCTTGACATGTAAACACAAATAAATACAAGTTTCTTGGTGAGGATTTGGTGGAATAAGTCATAGAAATACTTCCAGTATTCTTGTTATGGCCTTTCCAATGTGCCTCATAATATTCCACAACAATAAGTCATTAAATCTTATTGGACATTCTCTTTTCCCTTGAGGTATTCCTGATTTCAGTTTAGAGTTCTTCTAATACTCTCCAAGCCTCTCCAGCCAAACCATTCTTCCTAGTTTTGCAATGGACACTCCATCCATAGTCATTTTTTGCAGCTATGAGTCTGTTCTTACACTTACCTAGACATCTGTTACTTACTGTATGAAAGGCAGTGTGGCAGAGAGATGAAGAATGATGATTCCAGAACTAGACAACCTCAGCTCAAAAACTACCTCTACAACTTAACTAGATATTTGTCCTGGATAATGTGATAGTTAGTCTGGATTGTCACAACTTGACTGGATTATGAAACCCCTAAGATTATGTGATTTGGGGTATGTTAATGATTTGATAAATACACCCTTTTACCATATATGTGTTCTGAGAGTTCTGTTACTCTAGTGAATCCCTGACCAATACAGGCAAGTTGCGAATCTTCTCATGATACATTTGTCAACTGTAAAAGGAGGGTAATGATAGGGATGATATTGGGGAAAGAATAAAATAAAATATGTAAAACACCTAGAAAAGTGGCTGCCACATGGCAGATACTCGACAAATTTTAGCTAACCTTGGGAAATGACTGCATCTCTTAACCAAAACCAAACAATTTTGCAGAACTTCTTAATAATATTAAATAGCAGCCACAATAAGCCCAAAGAGTTAGCACCATAGGAATTGTATTGTTTTCTTTTTTTTTATGTGCTTTTATTGCTTCATTATAGTCTTACATCATAATGTGAATCATGTTGACAGTGACATACATGCACACAGACTTTTCTAAGGAAGGACTGAAATTCTTGATGATTAAGCCACTATCCAGAAAATTCATTTCATTGTGTGACATACTCAGTAACTAACCATTTACTTCTAGTGCTCACATTTCTTTCTTTTTTTTTTTTTTATTTTTTGCTGTACTGGGGATTCAACCCAGGGGCATTCTACCTCCGAGGTACTCCCAGACCTATTTTTTTATTCTTTATTTTTAAACAGGGTATCACTAAACTGTGGAGGGCCTCACCAAGTAGCTAAGGCTGGCTGCAATCCTGCAATCCTCCTGTCTCAGCCTCCCAAGTACTGGGATTACAAGCGTGAGCCATCACGCCCGGCTGCTCACATTCATTTCTAAAGTCCCATTGTTCAGGTAGAAGAACAGGTGAAAATAATATCTCTGTGCCCCACAGCCTAAAATTTTTCCATCAAGATGCCATAGTCCCAAGATGCCTGAAAGGGTCAGTCAGAATGCAGGATTCACCTGGGGCAACAGACAATGAGTGGGTTCACCTCACCTTGGCAGACTTCACTTCTTACCCCAAGTGCCTGCTTTAGAAAGGCAGCAGAGCATGACTGCCTATCAAGATCACCACCTCCCACAAGATGTCTTCTCTCCTTGAAAGCAGTGATGGGTTTTCTCTTGTCAATTATGACTTGTGAATCTTCTTTGTTACTATTATTCCTAAATTAATTGGCTAGCATCATACAGGATGAATCTAAGAAAGCAGGGCTTGAAGAAAAATCAGGAGACAATTGCACTAATCCCAACATAAGTTCACCAGACTAGGAAGGGGGCGGGGGGACCAGAAAGGTAAGAAAAAACATAAAGTCAATGATGTTTAGGAAGACTTTAGGCCTTGAAGATTGATTATATGTGGAAGATAAAGGAAAGGTCACAGATTAAAGCCCAGGTTTCAGAGTTGAGAATCTTAGGCAAACATTCAAAAACTGGTAATGGCCAATTGACTTGAGCAAAACATAACAAGAACATCCCTCTGGAAAGAGAGAGATGACCAGGAAGACTGTTACTCCAAAAAGGGCACCCCTCTGAATCAGTCGGGCAGAGAATTATCTATGGTGAAAATCAAAATTATATGCTGTAGTTATGGGAAAAGAAGCTAGCTGTCTTGCTTTTAATCCCAATAGTAATAATAGGATATCTATTTTAAAATAATTTTTATTTAAGTCAGAAAGTAATTGACTCAATATAGAGTATTAAGTAGACAACAGTAGGTTGATATGAAAATATTGTTAAAAATATGAAAATGTAAATAAATAAAATGAATCTGGGAAACATCTTCACAATATGAAAAGATTTGGGGGTCAAGTTAAACCCACAGTGGAGTTATAAAAGCTATGCAGTTCATCCAGCCCTGACTTCCTTAAGATGATACCTAGAAGATTCTTGTTTAATTTCTGAAAGACCCAAGATTCCTTCATTCCATAAAAATCTATCTACTCTTCCCAGAGTTGCAATTAAAATTGAGACTAAAAGCCCTAAAAAGGGTCTGGGACATAGCTCAGTAGCAGACAGATTGCCTTGCAGGTGTGAGGCCCTGGTTTTGATCCTGGATACTTTGGGGGGGGGGGGAGCCCTCCTAAAACATATATTCTTTTTTTTTTTTTTTAATGGGCAATATGTGCTATGGAGGATCCTTTCAGGATGAACTGCTGGCCCCATACCATGGTCCTTGCCTGTGCCTTTTCTTCACACTTGCACATTCTCAACTTTCCTAATATTTATATATATGTATATATATATATATAATATTCCTAATATCGTTTTTCACCTTTAGAGATGTCTTCTTGAATGATTTTGAATCCCTTTTAGGAGGTCCATCTTCCCAAGGTTTACTTGATTCCTCTGCTGCCTGAACTTCTGAAATTTCCTGTGATCTAAACACCATGTTTTCTGTTTCTGAAGCTTCCCATTCTGATATCTCCTCCTGTTCCATCTGGAAAATACTTGACACACCTTCAGGAATCTCCTCAAACACACTCTGTTGGAAAAAGTAAACAGAAAAGAATGCTCTTTTTAATTGGTCCCTCCACGTCTTCAGCTATGCAACATTTTTTATCGGACTACAAAACAAATATAAAAATGCATGTTCAATATGGAACAGAAGTGGTACATTTCCTCTGCAGATTTAGAAAGACAACTTCAAATAGATTAAGAAAAATGTGAAATCTGGCAAAACATTTTCCCTGGTCTTTGTCTCCAAAAATGTACCAACTCCATAGTTGTTACACACTAACTCTAAGGTAATAACAAGACGCAGATTTTACCCTGACCCCATCCAACACTCATGGAGCAAAACTAGTGCACCTTCCACAAGAGGCACTGCCCAACACCTCTTTCATTATCCCACTGGCTCTTCAGTCAGTCATAGGTCCATGGAAACACTGGAGTCCCACTCAAACCTGAGGTTCTTTGGGCCAGGGAAATAGGATTCCTGCTAGCCAGTTGCTCAGAGATGAACCAGAGACCTCAGGAAGGCCATTGGGAGACCACAACTCCCTCCCAATCCCAAATGAAAGATTCTCACAAAATGTCACTCCTACTACTGCTTCGTGCTCTTTAAAAATGTCTCACTGGCCTATATTTGTATCTCACCAAATCCTAAAGAAAGAGTCTTCATAGTTGTATTTATCAATCAATTTTAAACCAAGATTGTTTGGGATTTTGAAGCACTGACACTTAAAATATTCATTGCCTCAATTTAACAGATGATAAGACTAGTCTGATTTACATAAAAGTCTGAATATATAGAATAACTTTGAGGTGCAAATGTGTCTTTGATAGGCTCATTTGCTAATAAGTAAAATAAAGGGTAAAAGATGAGATACTGTTCCAAGTACTGTAAGTTTATTTGCACTGTGTTTGCAAGAAGAGAGAGCTGGACCAAGAAGTTTAAGTTTGTAAAATGAAGTTTTAATCTTGAGGTTATGTTTTATAAAGTTACTGGCTGTGGCAGTGGAAAGATTAAGCACTTTTTAACCAGATGGATCTGAATTCAAGTCCTTGATCTTTCCATGAACAGATGTTTGATCCTGGTCAAGTTACTTAAATCTTCTTAGCCTTATTTTCCTCATAGGGCAAAAAAGGTTAATAAGACTCTTCTCATAAAATGGCAAAGTAGATATACTGAGGTGCTATATGTTAAGGGCCCTGCAGCTATGTCGTCTACCTAGGATAAACTCATTCATTTCATGTTCCATGACTTTGGGCATTGTCCAACATTGCCTTTCTTTTGAATTTCTCTGCTCTTGACTTCCTCCACATACTCTCTTAGTGTTCTGGTTCGTAAGATTGACCAGATGAAAGTAGTACCCACCGAGAAACAGGAAATAAAGGAAGAAAAGCTGGAAGGGAAGGCAGTGATTGCCCTCCAGATGCAGTTGCCCCTCTGCAGGACTCTGCCTAGCCTCCTCTCCTCCACAGAGCCTTCCCTGATCCTACCACTCCTCTGTACCTGCCTCTACTTTAGCATGTATCACACAGTATTACAACTGCCTTAAGCAAGCATCCTCATAACCCTCATTGCCAACATACATGAGCATCATGTCATCTACTTTTAAAAGTCAGCACAGCTCCATTAACTAAGAACTCTTTGTAATCTCATTTTATGGGTAAGTAAACTGAGGCTAAAACAATTTATATAACTTGCCCAAGGTCATACTTTCGAGTATGTAGCAAAGCTTTGTTTAAACCTTGAAACCTGATTGTAAAGTGTACTATCTCGGCCTACTTCCTTGTCACCCAGTAGACTAGTGGTTCTCAAAATGTAATCCACAGATTCCTGCCGGTCTTTGATATCCTTTCAGATAGTCTGCAATGTCAAAGGTACTTTTGCAATAATATTAAGATGTTATTTACCCTTTTCACTATGTTGAAATTTGCACAGGCGATAGAAAAGCAGTGGTGGGTAAAACAGTGAACCAATATTTTTTCAAATGATTAATGCATGAGGTTACAAATCATCTAGGGTAAAAGACTAGATCAAAGAGCAAGGTGGAGCAATATATTTAATGTAATGATATGCAACAAGTTCATATAGCTGGTTTCTGCAATTAATCCTTAAGAAACTAGCATTTGCGGAGTTTTGGTGCATTCACAAAGAAGAGTATCCATAGTTATGTTAGAAGGCTATTAAAATATGACTCCTTTTTCAATCTGTCTGAGACCAAATTTACTTAATATATTCTAACCAACAGAACATATTGCAACAAGTTGAATGTGGAAGCAGACATGAAACTCACTTTTTCTTTAAATCTTTATTTTAAATTGTCAACCTGACAATTTAAGCTAAGGACCTGATAGTTCGAGTTTTTCATAGTTTCTTCAATATAGTGTCTTTCTTTATACTTTTTACATAAATTTAGTGAATAGTATTGTCAGTCTTACTCTATTTAATGAAGACTTCTATTTTTCCAAGCCTAATTAATCTTGTATTTTCAGTTTACTATACCTACTAGCGTAGTAGCAGTTTTGCTATCTACCTATACATGATGTTACCTCAAGACATGATGTTACCTCAAGACAGATACCCTCCATGTTAATCTAAAGATCACAGCATATGTGACAGGGCTTCACAACTAATTTATCCATATACCATTGCCAAGGGGTGAAAAGACACTGTTTCAACCAGGACCATCTGACACTCTGGTAGTTCTACCATTTGTGATAACTCAAATATTATTGAATTGTGAAAGATTCCTCATGCTTTCTGAATGTGATCCTACAAATGAAGGGTGGTCTCAGTTTTGCCAACAATGGACAAAAGAGAAACTTTATTTATGAAACAAACTTCTGTCACCACCTATTTCTCAACAAAAATTTTCCATTGTCAATGTTATTAATAATTCTCCTAGCTAAATGTAGATTAAAGTGGTGCTTTCCTAAAATTAATAACTTTCAATTAATTATCTAGCTACCTTCTAGATTGAAATGTCTTCAAACCAGAAAAGCTGTTAAAACCTTTTCCTTCTGGAGTTTGGGACCATAGCTCAGAAGCTCTCTGATAGCCAGTCTCTCATGTGGTGTTGATGAGATATGCTTACCATTAAACATACCTCTAAAATAAATTAGATAAAATATTTTAAACTCTATATATAAACATTTAAGCAAATGGATATAGACTATTACTTAATATAAGTAAGGAGGATTTTTTTAAAGACTTTACCACTTGAGGTTCTTCAAAACTTATCTGTAGCCCTTGTTCTGCTTCTATCTGGGGTGTTTCTGCTTGCAGCTGAGGTGCGTCGAGGTACATATTTTCCACTAAAGAAATATCCTGGAAAGGGGAAAAGTAAATGCCAATTTTAAAAATCATTGAGGTTCATTATTTTATATAGTAAAATATTAGCCAATTAATACAATTAAATGAGAATGACATAAGAGAAACATAAACTACTCAATAAACAGCAGTAAATGAGAAATATAGGGGAAAAAAACATATAAAAATATTTTCGTTTGCTTTTTCAGTTCCATGGCCATTTAAATCATTGATCTCTATAGATATGTTATTAGAATTAAGAAAACAATTAGGTAATATTATATCAGCTATTATAAAATGCTGCCATTGGCCCGGCATGGTGGTACACACTTGTAATCCCAGCACATGGAAGACTGAGACAGGAGGATCACAGATTCGAGGACAGCCTCAGCAAGTAGTGAGACTCTCATCAACCTAGTGAGGCCCTGTTTCAAAATAAGAAATAAAATCTGTCTGGGGGTGTAACTCGAAGGTAGAATGCCTCCGGGTTCAATCCCCAGTGCCAATAAATAAATAAATAAATAAATAAATAAATAAATAAATAAATAAATAAATAAAATGCTGCCATCAAATCATATTCTATAGCTGGGTGTGGTGGCGCACACTTGTAATCCCAGCATTCGAGAGGCTGAGACCAGAGGATCCAGGTTCAAGGCTGGCCTTAGCTATCTAGTGAGGCACTCTGCAACTCAGTGAGACCCTGTTTCAAAATAAAAGAATAAAAAATAGGGCTGGGGGTATAGTTCGGAAGTAGAATGCCCCTGAGTTCAATCCCTAGTACCGAAAAAAAAATCATATTCTATAAAGACTGCACAAAGTTAAAATGAAGACTAAAATTCAATCCAACCAATAGCAAAAAGGAATAGGAATATATTTAAAACTTCACTAGATATGACAGTTGATGTAATTTTTACCATTTGAATTCCAGTGCAATGATTACTCAGTTGAAATGGCAAAAAAGAACCAAACTGTAATAAGCAAGTTTTTTCTCTTTATCTCTCTTTTATCATCCTTAAAATGGGCATTCAGCTATATGATTTTTTTTATTGGTGCATTGTAATCATACATCTTTGTTAGATACAAGCTGGTAAAGGCATACATGCACACATTTCTCATTTAGCCCTTCCCCAATTACCGCCCCACTCCCTCCAACTCCTTCCTTCTCAAGTTCAGTTTAGTGATTGACTTTGATATGTTTGTTTATGTACATCATGTGCATTAGGGTGTTTCTCCCCCCCTCCGCTCCCCGTCACCTTCAGTTAAGTCACCTTCTTGCTCATCTAAGGTTTCTCCTTCTTCATCTAGAGTCCCTCCTATATCCCACTTTCTCCTTAGCTTCCATGTATTAGGGAGAGCATAAGATTTTTTTACTTTTTGTGACTGACTAATCTCACTTAGCAGAATGTTTTCCAGATGCATCCATTTCCCCGCAAATAACATGATTTTGTTCTTCTTTATGGCTGAGTAAAATTCCATTGTGTACATATCCCATAGTTTTGTAATCCATTCATCTGTCGATGGACATCTTGGCTGGTTCCAGAGTTTGGCAATTGTGAACATAGATACACATGCATTGGTCTGATGGTTTGGTTTCCATTCTTTTGGGTAGATACCCAGATGTGTTATTGCTGGATCATATGGTAGGTTCATTCCCATTCGTCTGAGGGTCCTCCATACTGTTTTCCAAAGTGGTTGCATTAATCTACAATCCCACCAGCAATGTATTAGGGTTCCCACTTCTCCACACCCTCGACAGCATTTGTTGTTGCTTGTCTTTTTGATGATTGCCATTCTAATTGGGGTTAGGTGAAATCTCAAGGTAGTTGTGATTTGCATCTCTTTGATTGCTAATGATGTTGAACATTTCCTCATACATTTATTGGCCATTTGTATTTCTTCTTTTGTGAAGTGTCTATTTAGATCCTTTGCCCATGTTTTTATTGTGTTATTTGTTTTCTTAGGTGTGAGTTTCTTGAGTTCTCTGTATATTCTAGATATTAGTCCTCTATCGGAGGAGTAGCTGCCAAAAATTATCTCCCATTCTGTGGACTCTCTGTTGAGGTTCTGGATAGTTTCTTCTGCTGAACAGAAGCTCTTCAGTTGAATGCAATCCCATGTATTGATCTTCCTTTGAGTTGCTTGTGCCTTTGGAGTTTTGTTGAGAAAGTTTTTACCTGTGCCTATGTGTTGAAGTGTTGGACCTATGCCCTCTTCAAGTAGCTGCAAGGTCTCTAGCCTGACTTCCAGATCTTTTGATCTATCTTGAATTGACTCTTGTGCAGGGGGAGAAAGTAAGGTTTATTTCCATTTATCTGCACATGGTTACCAGTTTTGCCAACACCATTTGTTGAAGAGGCTATCTTTTTTCAAGTGTATGTTTTTGGCTTCTTTGTCAAAAATCAATTGACTATAAGTGTGTGGGTTTGTTGCTGAGTTTTCTATTCTCCTTCTTTGGTCTGCGTGTCTGTTTTTGTACCACTACCATGCTGTTTTTATTACTATGGCTTTGTAATAGAGTTTGAAGTCAGGTATTATGATGCCTCCTGCATGGTTCTTGTTGCTAAGAACTACTTTGGCTATTCTGGGCTTTTTGTTGTTCCAAATGAATTTAAGAGCTGATTTTTCTATGTCTGTGAGGAGTGACCTTGGTGATTTAATGGGTATCACATTGAATCTGTAGATAACTTTTGGGAGAATGGCCATTTTAATGATATTTATTCTGCCTATCCAAGAGCATGGAAGATCTTTCCATCTCCTAAGGTCTTCAGCGATTTCTTTTTTACTTTTTATAGTTTTCCTTATAGAGGTCTTTTACCTCCTTGGTTAGGTTTATTCCTAAATATTTTATTTTGGGGGGTGCTATTGTAAGTGTAATTGTTTTCTGGGTTTCTTTTTCAGTGAATTTATTGTTGGCATACAGGAAAGTTTCTGATTTTTGAAGATTGATTTTGTATCCAGACACTTTGCTGAATTTGTTGGTCAGTTCTATAAGTTTTTTGTTTAACTTTGTTGGGTCTTCTAAGTATAGTATCATATCATCTGCAAAAGGAGATAGTTTTAGTTCTTTTCCTATTTTTCACCTTTGATTTCCTTCTCTTGCCTTATTGCTCTGGCTAGAGTCTCAAGTACTCTATTGAACAGAAGTGGTCTTATTCCTGTTTTTAGTAAGACTCTTGCAGCTTTTCCCCATTTAATATAATGTTTGCTGTGGACCTATTGTATATTATCTCTATGATATTGAGGTATGTTCCTTCTACTCTGATTCTCTGCAGCGCTTTTAGCATGAATGGGTGTTGGATTTTATGAAATGCTTTTTCAGCATGTATTGAAATGATCACGTGATTTTTGTCTTTGATTCTGTTTATGTGATGAATTACATGAATTGTTTTCCATATGTTGAACCAGCCTTGCATTCCTGGGATTAACCCAACTTGGCCATGGTGTATAATTTTATTGATGTTTTTGAATGTGCATTGCTAACATTTTGTTTAGCAATTTGGGGTCTAAGTTCATCAGTGATATAGACCTATACTTTTCTTTTCTTGAGCTGTCTTTATTTGGCTTTGATATTAATGTGATGTTAGCTTCATAGAATGTTTTGGGGAGAATCCCATTTCTTTCTATTTCATGGAATAGTTTGAGGAGTATTGGGATTAGCTCTTCCATAAAGATTTTATAAAATTCACTTGGAAAACCATCTGGCCCTGTGCTTTTGTTTGATGGTAAACTCTTCATTGCTGTTTCTATCTCTTTGATTGCTATTGGTTGGTTTAGGTTTTCTGTATCTTCTTGACTCAATTTAGGAAGATTATATGTGTCTGGAGTATAGTTTTTCAAAGTAGTTTCTGATGATCCTCTAGATTTCCACACTGTCGGTGGTAATATCCCCTTTCTTGTCTCTTATTTTGGTAATTTGAGTTGATTCTCTCTTTCTTTTGGTGAGGTTGGCTAATGGTTTATCTATCTTGTTTATTTTTTCAAGAAACCATCTTTTGGTTTTGTTGATTTTCTGTATTGTTTTTTTATTCTGTACTTCATTAATTTCTGCTTTGATTTTAATAATTTCCTGCCTTCTACTGGCTTTGGGGTTAGACTGTTCTTGTTTTTCAAGGGCTTTGAGCTGTGCCATTAGGTTATTTATTTGGTGATTTTCTGTTCTTCTTATGTGGGCACTCAGTGCTATAAATTTTCCTCTTAGTACTACCTTCAAAGTGTCCCAGAGATTTTGATATATTGTGTCTCTGTTTTCATTGGATTCAAGGAATTTTTTTATTTCTTCCCTTACTTCTTCTATGACCCATTCCACATTCAGCCATGTGGTGTTCAGTCTCCATGTGTTTACATGATTACTCTGGGTCTTCTTATAGCTCATTTCTAGTTTCATTCCATTGTGGTCTGAAAATATGCAGGGAATTATGTTACATTTTTTTTAATTTGCCAGTGCTCACTTTGTGGGCCAGAATGTGGTCTATTTTGGAGAAAGTCCTATGGGCATCTGAAAAAAATGTGAATTCAACTGTAGTTGGGTGAAATAACCTATATGTGTCTAATAGGTCCATTCAGCTTATGGTATTCTTTAGGTCTGAGGCATCTCTACTGACCTTTTGTTTAGAAGATCAGTCTAGTGATGTGAGAGGACTTCAGTACTCCTCTCACATCACTAGACTGGTCTTCTAGCTATATGACTTTTTAAGGCCCCTTTTCCCACTAGCCTTTTAGTAATGTCAGTAGTAAAATCTGAACACCCATTGTGTTTTAAATGTTTTGTTTTTCTACCTTTTCTTTGTTTTCTTAAAATGATTCAAATCACACCATTGGCTTCTACTTCTACCATCTTGTTATACATAACTGTAAAACTGGACAAAATATAAGGACAAGTCTTTTCAGACCATACAATAGGCAATGCAAGACTGCAATTATCTCCATATTTCTGCCTGACAAAATTTCCAGATGATGATATATGAAGAGAGAAACAAAAAGAGCCTAGGTATCTCATTATTTGAAGAGAGAAATTAGATGGCCAGACAAAGAGACTAAAATATGTAAGGCACAGCATGGAGACAAGGGCAGTGCATAGAGGAAAAGCTCCAGAAATCTGCACAGAGTCCTTGAACCTTTAACTGAGTACTAATTGACTCATGCAATAGTGAAACCTATGAGGATAGACAAAGAAAAATTGCAAGGGAAGAAAACAATTACCAAAGTAGCTGTAAGTTACAATCCCCCTCCTCTTACACAAGGCTGGTGTCATTAGATCTCCACTGACATGCTGAATACATGGTCCATTTATTATTAGCCCCAGAAGAATCACATATTAGCAGCACTGCTAAATTACTCCTACAGTAAAATCCTCTCTGGACTTCAACAATTTAAAATAATTCTTGAAAATATTGAGCTGCTTTTCAAGCAATTCAGAAACCTACTAGAACAAACACCAATGTTTTTTAAAGAAAGACAACAAAATCTAGCACTCAACAGTATAGAATTCGGTATATCTAGCATAAAAACAAAAGTTACTGGTCATACAAAGAAGCACAAATATATGATATATAACAAAAAAAGACCTAGAAATGGCAGATAATATAAGGATATTACATTTCCAATGTAAATTTTATAAATGTTCAATGTTAAATAAAAATGTAAACATAATCAGAACCAAATATAAAGTAAAAAGCAGAATCAAATAGGACATCTGTAAACATACACTATCTGAAATAATTTCAGTGAGTGACATTAACAGAAAAGAAGACATTGAAGAAGAAAATGGCAGTTAATTAGAAGACATTACAGAAATTGCAAAATGAATTATGGAGAGAAATAGAACTAATATAAAGTGAACAGATATTCAGACTGACATATATTTAATTGGAGTCCCCAAAAGGATTGATTGAATGGAATTAGAAAACATTTGCACAAAAATAAATTACCAACTAGTCAGGTGTGGTAGCATATGTCTATAATCCCAGTACTTGGGAGGCTAAGACAAAAGGATTGCAGGTTCTAGGACAGCCTCAGCAAGTAGTGAAACTCCCATCAACTTAGTGATACTCTGCTTCAAAATAAAAATAAAAAGGACTTGGGGTGTAGTTTGGGGGTAGAATCCCCCTGGGTTCAATCCCCAGTATAACAAAAAAAAATACCAAAACTTTTCCATATTTCATAGCAACTTATAAAACCCCTGTTGCAAGAAGCTTGATGAACTGCAAGCAAAAAACTATCACCTCTGGCTGTCTTTAATACTCTAAGCATGCTGGAAGTGAAGGCTAAGGCAGAGCTATAAACTACCTGAGCATTGATGGTATCTCTCAACACACACAAACACAAAAAAACTTTTTGGCAAGGTTTAAAGGCATTGGTTCCAGGATTTTAAGGAAATCTGTGCACAATCATTACATAGGTGACCACTAACTTAAACAAGTAGAGCAATCAGCTGCCACACAAGACAACGAATACAGGCTTTACAGAATTCATTCGAGAAAGCCACTACATTTTTAAAAGACAATAAAAACAACACTACTCAATAGTAATAAATCCCAAAGTGAAAGAAGGATCTGATTTCCACAGTTATCACACTATATTTAAAATGTCCAGTTGACAACAACAACAAAAAAATTTGGAATATAAAGAAACAAGGAATTGTCCAACACAGGAAATAAAATAATCAAAAATCATGTCTGAGGAAACTCAGATGTTGGACCTACTAGACAAAGACTTAAGTCATCTATTTTAAATATGTTCAAAGAAGTAACTGAGAACATTTCTAAAGAACTGAAATTATGAGAATAATGTTACAATCAATAGAGAATATCAGTAAAGAGATAGAGTCACCTACCCAATAGATGTGTCTCTGGGAATGATTACAAGATCAAAAGCAATTCACAAACTCATTCAGTTTACAAATATCTATTCAGTTCATGAATATGTAAAGAGAAATAGAAAATTTCCAAATATGAAGGTTAAAGTATCAAAATAAATAAATATGGCATGCAATTAAACATAAGTAATCATCTAAATAATTTTAAATGGCTCATAAAACGGAATACAATGTCAGGACAAATATGTGTATGTGTGTGTGTGTGTGTGTGTGTGTGTGTGTGTGTGTGTGTGTAGTACTGGGGATTGAACTCAGAGGCATTCTACTTTCAAGCTATACCCCCAGCCTGATTTTATTTCTTATTTGGAAACAGGGTCTCACTAGGTTGATGAGAGTCTCACTACTTGTTGAGGCTGTCCTCAAACCTGTGATCCTCTTATCTCAACCTCCTAAGTACTGGGATTACAAGCATGTGCCACCACATCCAGCTAGGAATATATATTAAAAGACATATAGAGCTGAGAATGTAGTCAGTGGTAGGACAATTGCCTATATATACAAGCCCTGAGTTCAATCTGAAGCTGCATCCCTCAAAAAAATACAAATTATGAGAGCTGGTCCCCAAAGAAATAGAAAATTTGATTAGACCTATAAAAAGAAATTGAATCCATAATTTTAAAAAAGTCTCCCAACAAGGCAAGGCCTAAGACCATATAGTTTTACTGCTGAACTGTACCAAACATTTAAAGAATTAACATCAAAAGTCTTCAAACCTTACCAAAACAATAGTATGGAAAGAATGCCAGTGTAGCCCTAATACTAAAGTCAGGTAAAGACATCACAAAAATGTAAACTATAGACTGTTTCTCTTATGGATAATGCAAATGTCTTCAACAAAATACTAGCAGACAGCAACCAGTTATAATAATTATGACATAACCAAATGGAATTTATCCAAGAAATACAAGGATGGTTCAACATACAATAATAAATCAATGTAATATACAACATTATTAGAATGAAGAACAAAAACAATACACAGTCACTTATAATGATTCAGAAAATGGATTTAACAAAATTTAATACCCTTTTATTATTTGAAAAACTTTTCAAAAAAACTGGGAATAGAAGGGAACCTGATCAATTGGACAAAAGATATTTATAAAAAATCCAGAACTAACATTATACTCAATGGTGAAAGATTGAAAACTTTTCTTTTCATACCAGAAACAAGACAAAGATGATCTTCACTTCTTCACAACAAAATATAGGGACACTTACTCAAAGAAATTTGGCACAAAAAAGGAATAAAAGCCATCCACAAAAATAAATTTATTTTTATTCAGAAATTATATGATCACATATAGAGAAAATCATAAAGAAACTATAAAACAAAAACATAACTATTACCGGGCGTGGTGGCGCACGCTTGTAATCCCAGCATTCGGGAGGCTGAGACTGGAGGATCCGGGTTTGCGGCCAGCCTCAGCTGCTTAGTGAGGCACTCCGAAACTTAGTGAGACTCAGTTTCAAAATAAAGAATAAAAAATAGGGCTGGGGGTATAGCTCGGAGGTAGAATGCCCCTGAGTTCAATCCCCAGTACCGCA